>RXPK01002232.1:0-107474 GCA_004143645.1 Protaetia brevitarsis | reverse complement strand
TTAAAAAAGTGCCCCTAAAGCTATCGGGCTGAAATTAAAGCAAATGAGTACTACTGTCACACATACGATAAATACCAAAAATTAGCTCAATCGATGTTACCCCATTCGAGATATTAGCATAAGGGTGGAAAAATTCAATATTTTTTTTTCGCAGGAAAATTACTTAAGCTATCACGTTCAAAAAATTATGCAAGTAACACTGATTATGGGCATTCTATAAAAACAAATCAAGAACTAATTCCCTCCACTCAGTTCAAAGTTATTATTTTCTCCTGTTTAGGGGTGGTTTTTTTGAGTTTGGTTCAAGGTGCCAACTTGGCTTTTTTGTTATATTAGACGCATGCATTTAGGTTTATATAGATTTTTTCAGTTTTTTCTGTGTGGTAGAACATGTCAATAAAAACGAAAAAATCATCAGCGGTTTCAGGATATTTTATATGTTGTACACATCACCCTAGTAGTTATGAAACACTGAGCTATAAAAATTTTGTAAGAAATAATAATAATAAGTATATATTATATAATATATTATCTGTTGTTACATTTATTATTAACATATATGTATTCATAGTCAACATAAAATAATATTTAGGCTCCGTACACGAAGGTTAAAGTTCCCTTTGGGGGTGGTTTTTTGAATTTAAGGTTTGAACTTGACTTTTAGTATAGTAATGCCTGCATTTGGATTTACTATAATATTTTTCCTAATAAATTCTTACAAGTGATGTATATGAACTGGGAGAGATGCTCTTGATTTTACAACCTTCACTTATTCTTCTGGAAGAATGAATAGCTTCGAAATAAGTATTTCTATCATCTTCATCGTTATTTATTTGTTTAAGTTTTTTTCTTCCAGATATTTTTATTAGCAAACACCGTGATTAATACATCTTATTGAGAACAATTTTAACTTACTTTCTACAGCACTGCTGTTTATTCTACATAAAGAAATTACATTAAACAACAGTCTCCAAACTCTCACAATTAAATAATTGTCATATAAAACAAATTATGCATGTCTCAGAACATTGATTAAAGAAAATGTATATAAATAAGTATCTATTGGGCAGTAAGAACAAAAGTAAAATACGAATGCGGTTCTGTTCACATAAAAAAATCATAACAACTAGAAATATAGCTTGTTGCATAAACAAATGTGGATACGAATTTATGTTAATTAGAACAATAAATATCTAACAAGATATGATTAATTTATGTTAATATGTTATATCATATAAAAACATATATATTGTACCAAATGCATAGATTATAGATAACAAAAATCAGTCGAATTGTTAAATACAAGTTGAAAAAAAAGGACAAAATAACTTCGGAACAGCGTGTGCGGAATTAAATATATATTATTGTTCATTATTTTTTTATATGTCGATCTTTATAGATACTAGGGCTGAAATGTACATAGATATAATTAATCTGATCCGATCGATGAATAATTGGAATTTTATCTTAAAAAATCAGTAACCAATGCTGCGCTAAGATCAAAGAGGTTTTTTTTTATTTGTATTATTCATGAAAGAAATTGCGAAATATATATAAACCCAAATATAATTTATACCACTCATGTACATATAATAAAAGTCAAATGGCACCTTAAACGCAACTCAAAAAAACGCCCCTCAAAAAGGGAAATAATAATAACTTTGAACTGCGTGTACGGAATTAAATATTATTTATTGTTACATTGTTTGTATATTTCGGTGCTTTTATAATTAATAGGGCTGAAACATTTTAACAAATAATCCTGAAAGTAATCGATAAATATTATGTAACGCTAAAATACCAATAACAAATTGCTACCTACTAAAATCATTCAAAGAGATTGATTTTTTATTTACATGTTCTAATACCACACAGAAAAACTGAAAAAAATATATAATAACCTAATAACATATGATCAATATAACAAAAAGCCAAGTTGGCATCCTGAACCAAACTCAAAAAAACCACCCATAAAAAGGGGAAAATAACAATAACTTTGAACTGAGTGGAGCGAATTAGTTCTTGAATTTTTATAGAATGCCCATAATCAGTGTTTACTTGCATAATTTTTTTGAACGTGATAGCTTAAGTAATTCCTGAGAAAAAAAAATATTGAATTTTTTCACCCTTATGCTAATATCTCGAATGGGGTGGCATCGATTGAGCTAATTTTTCGTATTTATAGTATATGTAACAGTAGTACTCATTTGCTTTAATTTCAGCCTGATAGCTTTAGGGGCCTTTTTCAATGGCTTATCGGAGCAGAGCCTTTAAAAATAATAATATTTAATTGTATTGAACCAAAGAAAATTAAATTTTAAAATCCCGGGCATTTTGTTCTGAAAAACAGAGCAATATATTTGAATAAATAAATGTTAGTATTCATGCTATTAACTGTTAATAAGTGTCCAGTAGCACTGATAATTTTTGATAATAACGTTTAAAATTTTTATTGTAGTTTCTGTAATGTAATATTTTACAGTAGGAGCGCTGTCTTTCTTTTACAAGACGTAATTCATTGATACGCGACAAGTATTTTGTACGAAACAGTCCTGTTTAACGCTAATTGCACGCTCATTTTCAGGATAAAATTGATCCATCGATCCGCGTACGTCTTCTACTCGACAACGCTAATGATATTCAGCAGCATTGCTTACATCAATTTCCCGAAACTGATGCTGTGCCACTACTTATTCAGCTCAATCTCCATATTACTGGTGAGTGCGTACATCATGAGCGGAACGAGGCGTGCCAGCTTATCCTGGGCGCCTTTGCCGGCCCCACTCCCGTTGACGAATGTCGTCAAGTATTTATATCCTGAAATATGTATTACAGGGCTTCGTAATTCTGCTGTGCTACACACTTTACTCGGAAATTTCATTAAGAAGACTGACGCTCGCTAGAATTAAGGGCGCGAACGACAAAAAATGCAGTACCGAAGGAACGGCCGATCCCCTCAAATGTAAGTATATGTAAATTTCGGACGGACCGAAAACTGTTCACCCCTCGAGACGCCTAATTGGATCCTTATACTTTTTTTTTTTCTTTACTAAATTGGGAAGGATCGTCTTGAGATGATTTACCGGTAAGAGCGATGAAATGGGGATGTTTTGTAAATTGTAAGGAACTTGAGTATAGGGGATTTCGGATTTATTGTCGGCTTAGAGCGTTAAGCAGCTGCTTATACTTCACTAACTCTCCAGTTGCAACTTCGTGTTAAAAAAACAACACTTCAGAATATGCGCATTGTTATTACTGATCTTATGTCTTTTGTTCATTTGCTTAGCACTGAATAATCTAATTTCTGATATACTTTTTCATCCCTTGTCCACGCATATTTAAATATATGTTTCTTTTTTTAAATGTCTCGCTTGGTAAAATAATTTATTAACCTTTTAGCTAATGCAATGTATTGTATGTAAATAGAAGGGTGATGTTACACTGCGACCTAAAAGACCTGTTGTGTCCCCTATTCTTGCTTGCTTTACACTGGCTTCCCATCCTATTCCTTCAGAAAGTGTAAGGATCTCAGTAGGGCTCCAGTCTAAGGTAAGTCTCCTCTTCGTTTACAATGCTCCCAGAGTTGCACCGCCCTGAGCTTACTAGCTAAAGCTAATTTAACATATCATCCCGGGCATATCCCAGGTTTGATCCACCGTCAGGAGATTGAGGCCTATGCCTAATCATTCCTTCCTTGACCACTCTGAGTGTGGTTCTTTTTGCCACGCCCTCTACTACAATATGGAGAGGGATAAGATCCAATACTACTTCGATAGCTGCTGCTGTTGGGCAGGTTCTCATAGCCCCCGTTATGCATACAGATGCTAATCTTTGCACTTTCGAGAGGTTAATTCTCGCGGTGGCCAGATTAGTTCTTTTGCTCCATGCTACTGATGCATAAGTGAGATGATCGGTCTCACTATCGCTGTATATAGATCCAAAGCAGTATTTTTGGGTTGCATCTCCAATTTTCCCTGCAAAGGTTTCTGCACACCATCAGAGCTCTTTTGGCCTTGTTGGTTACTTCAAGTACATATTCGTTCCATAGAAGTTTATTGTCTAGGGTAAGGCCTAAATATTTAACTTCCGTTCTCCAATCTATATTTTGCCCATCCTATTTTATGGTTTTAAGATTGGGATTTTTTTCCTAGTAAATGCTACTAGGTAGTCTTAGTGGGGTTGACATTGAGTCCATCGGATCGACAATCTTCCTCGTGAAGTTCAATCCTCTTTGAACTAGTCACAGAGGTATTCTCGAAATTTGCCTCTTGCGTATATGACAACATCATCGGCATACCCTTGACAAGGTTACCTACAAGCCGTCAGTCCGCATAAGAGTTCGTCTACTATTAGGCTACACATAAGTGGGGATGGACTCCCCCTGTGGGCACCTCTGGTCGTATAACCGACATGGTCTTAAGTCCCACCCGCCGCCACCCGACCTGGTAGACAGCAGCTGCCGACATCCATCATCTAGAAGTCACGCCGTTTACCCCCCCTATCATTCAGTTGCTTTTTGACAGACTCGTGTGGAGTGTTTCAAAAGCAACTCTTATGTCTAGAAAGGGACGCACACTACCGGTTTCTTATTCGTCAGTGCATCTTGGATTTTGGCCCGTCAGCTCCACTAATGCAGTCTCAGTGAATTTGCCGCGTGTTATAGGGCGTGCTGACAGGAGTGCATATGCCCCCGCTCCAAAAATCTGTTCTGAGAATAATATTTAACAGCTTGCTAAACTTTTTAGCTAACTTAGCCGATCATACCAAAATTCTTTCTAGCTGTCAGTGTTTTGGTTTCTTGTTCCTTTGTTTAGATTATATTAATATCAAGGAAATCACTTTCAAAACAAATGAAATAACAAGACAAAAATGGTAAAGTAACGTAATGTAATAAGAGCGCTAAGCTTCCGCAAGATTTCTTTCCAATATATATATAACCCTTGCTATATTTTCATATGAAAACGTTTTGCACATAGCAAAGTACAGAGTTTCCCTTCAATTACTGCATCTTTAATTACAGTTCTATTTTTAATTTTAGGAAGAAATCTTTTGAACAACAATTTTATAGAATTCAATGCTACATAGCTTAAAAATATTTGTGGTTATATAGAGTGCTCCAAAAAGCAGAAAACATACTACTCAATTTATTAATAAAACACCAACAATTACGCCATTTTAATTCTACATAGAAACAGGCAGGCCTTTGTAATAAATATGCTATTGTGCTAACACCGGAGTGTATTACCCTTTCGTAAAAAGAATGGCCTGCTCAAGCCTTCGGTTAAAGCGTTAAAGCAGCCTCCACGTTTCCACAATTCTGACAGCCTTGCAGATAGGGCTGTAGATGCCCCATTCTTCGCACATCATCAATTTGAAATTGAAACAGTAAGACGATGAACCAGTAACGATCTAAAAACAAATAAAACAACAGCAGTACCTACTCTAATATTTAACAATAACTTGATCCTAATTATTCTAACCAATAGTAATGAAAGTAAGGGTTATATTTTATCTCAACTATGCTAACAGCTAAAGTTCAACACAAATTTAGATCACTAAAAGTACGAAACATTCATATATAATTCGCTGCTAACTGTCTAAATATCAAGGCGTAACCTATCTAACTCTCTAGCAGCATTATTAAAAAAAATCTGTTTTGCATCGCGGCTAATGTAACTTCCTAACCAATTCCCTAACTTCCGCACGACACCAGCACTCGTCAGTGAATGGATATTCAAATAAAACATGCCCCGCCGTATCTAGCCCACAACATTCCAAATGCGAATCATTAACCCTCCTAACCCACATAAATTTGATTCAAAATTAACGTGATTCATTATTAAATAAAGTATTAAATTAACCTTCATCTCCCTAAAGATTATGGCACATTGACGCGTCACAGCACGGCACGGTGCGTTAAAAAAAAAACAAAAAACGGATGGAATTAAAACAATCCGAATGAAAGTATGGCTCAGCGCGGTGGATTATTCTAGTGCTATTCGCTTTTTGGACAAATCATACTGTGCTGCGACAGGCTAATACGCAATAACCTTAAGATGTGTAAGGTGGCCGATAAATATTCCAGTGCACCTCCCATTTCAACTAATATTTCACTTACAATGCCAATTACTATCAAGTTTATCTCTAAACGCTTTTTAACTTCCTTAGATGAAATTAATTCATTACTAATTCTATCACTATGCTCCCTAGACAGTGCCTCTTTCGCTAACTTAATTTTTTGATTATAATATTTCAATATTATTATCAACAACAAAAGCCGCCCCTGTATCATGCTCATCCTTCGATCTATCCATAAAAAATTCTAAATTTTCTCCAAAAGTGCCTACAAATTTTTCATATGTATTAATTCTGTGGGATGAATTCGGCCCCATTGCCCGGTTCTAATCTAATTCCCGTTGTCATAACTAAACCCTTGAACCCTATTTTTTACGTCCTTACGAAATTTAGTTCCCTCAAACGTAAATATGCTAGTAATATACCCGAAATAACGCACGCCGCGTCTGCCGAAATAGATGAATACACGTTCGCGGTTCTAACCGTTAACAGACATTTGCTTAATATCAGTAACAATATCTTTGCTTATGCTAACTGTGGTTGTATAGTTAGAAATACTTTAAGACAAGTATGACATGTTGTGGGCCAAACTTTAGTGTGCAAATTAGTTCGCGGGCTGCGTTTAAAAGTAGTGCATTTAAAGTGGTGTTCATAATTTTTAGCGATAGATACCAGACATGAAATAATACGACATGTTATTATAATGCGATTATTAAAATAAGAAAATGAAATTGAAAAAATAGGAACAACATTATAATTAAATCGTGAAATTTGGAATTATTACAAACTACGAAAGTTAAATAGCGACAACGAAATCAATGAGACCCTTGAGTTTGAATTTAGAAAACTAATCCATCGATGTTTGGATGAATTCCACTGATACAAAGACGTAAACAATTTTCCAAATTATCGTCAGTCAGCCTTGTACGATGTTTTGATCTATTAACTTTCATCATTGAAAAGAACTGTTCGCATTTATAAGTACTGCCAAACGCACAAAGCTCCGGAAAATGGTCTTCTTCGAGGTATTTTTTGTAGAAATCGCACAACTCCACGTCTTCAAATTTAGATTTTAGGAGTGAGTTTTCTTGAAGTTCGATCAACTCCATTTGCAAGGATATTGGAGCATTTTGTACATTACTTTTTGTTGGAGTAGCTAATAAATTGAAACTGTCTTCCATGTTTTTAAAATCGCTAAATCTGTTAAAAAGTGCGTCGACAGTAACTTGAGTTCTCAGCATATTGAGCATAAGCAGTATTTTCATACGCAGAGAGCGTGGTGAAATTGTAACTGTTACCAGACAGCAACTGTGCCTCCCACAAGAGGATTTTGTTTTGAAACGCTTTCAAACGGCTGTACAAATCATTTACTAACTGTCCTTGTTTTTGAAGTTTCAAATTTAAATCATTCAAATGGCCTGTAAGGTCGACCAGAATTGCTAAGTCACATATCCATTTTGGGTCACTCAATTCAGATAGTGGTTTATCTTTTATTTGCATAAAATCTGCTATCTCATTTCTAAGCTCGTAAAACCGTTTCAGCATTTTTCCTTTGCTTAACCATCTGACTTCACAATAATATGTTACGTCGTCATATTCGGCTGATATTTCATCCAAAAACGCCTTGAACTGACGATGGTTAAGCTTTCGGGATTGAATAAAATTGATGATTTTTACTACCACATTTATAACATTCTGGAGTCGAATGGACTTAGAACACAAGTTCTCTTGGTGGATAATGCTATGAAGTTGCTTTTTCATACAAAATTCCGATGAAACCTTTACGTAAGCCGACCATAGAAGGTGCACCATCTGTGCATACACCAACTAATTTTGACCATGGCAAACCAAAAGTTGTGAATACCTACCTTTTCAACTTCATTAAAAATGTTCTCTTCTGTAGTGGTTCCTTTTAGCGGCTGTAAAGCAAGCAATTCCTCAGTAACAGTGAACTCTTTATCAACACCTCGAATAAATATAGCCAGTTGAGCTGTGTCAGACAAATCGGTGCTCTCGTCTAATCCTATGGAAAATGATTCAAAACCAGCCATACGATCAGTCAAAGTTGTTTTTATATCATTAGCCATCATTTCTATACGTCGGGCAACAGTTCGTCTTGACAGACTAATTTTTTCAAATTCAATTTTCTTTTCAGGACACAAAACACTGCAAACTTCTAACATACACTTCTTGATAAATTCTCCTTCGGCAAATGGTTTTAATGACTTTGCCAATTTTGAACTAACCAGAAAACTAGTTTTCACAACATTATGAAGTTGTGTTCTTTGTTTATGAAACATTTGCTGCTGTTTTTACAAATTTGCGGTAAGCTTCTGGATTTTGTCTTTTCTTATTTGTCCTGTTAGTGAGTGCAGCATAGGATGTTTAGTTGAGCAATGCCTCTTTATATTGAATTCTTTCATCACTGAAATTGATTCATTACACAACAAACAAATAGGCTTACCATTGTGCAAGATAAAAAAGAATTCTTCAGTCCATTTTTCTTGAAACTGGCGACCCTGTGCATCTACTTTTCATTTCTTTCCACTAGACATCATTTTCGTTTAGTTTTCGTTCGATAAACTTAATAACAAAATATAATTAGTAAGCACTCAAGATGCACACAAAGTCACAAAGCAAATTGACGGCACTAGCAGTTCGCCAGGATATCGCTTGTCGAAGTTATCACCTCGGTAGCTCAAATAGAACTGAACTAAAGTTCGGGCCATCCACCCGTTTATATAGGCAAAATGAAGGAATGATCTAGAATCGTCTAGTGTAGAATATTTGAGAAGATATAATCTTTTGTTGCGCCGCCAGTGAGGCGGCAAACATCAAAGGCTTTTATGTTTGCCGCCTCACTCTTTGATGATCACCGCCACTCGGCTTGCTCGCTCACTTGATTCCGCAGGAGCAAGCGACAAACCCCATATCACTCGATCTCCTCATTTGGAGTGAGTAATGAGTAAGTAGTTCTAATATTTTTTCTTCTTTAATGGGGTTTTGTTGCCACGATTATTGCTTTAGAAAGGTTAGTGCAGCATTTGTATTATACTACATTTTTACACAGATGATTATTTTCTAAAACAAAAAAAAATATATGTGTGCAATTAAAGAACGAGTTTCCGGTGGGACAGTCTGTACAGTCACAGCACCAAGAAGTTGAGGGAGTTAAGAAATCATAAAAACACAACTACGATGTCCGTAAAATAAGTCGAATTTATGTATATTTACTTAAAAATCGTAACAATTTGATATATAAACTTATGAATGTTTGTGTAACTTTAATTACTTACCTACATATCATTATTATGCAATACATATACTATTACTTATTTCTAGTTTACACCATGCAAACACCAGAAACCGATAACGACTCAGCACCTTGCTACCAGTCATCGTATTTCTGCAAGAACGGCGCGAACGAAACGGGCGAACCCGCATACAGACATAAAGTGACCGAGATATCGTCTCCTACTTTTAAAACGTACGCCAGCGCGAAATTTTCGCAAACCCGCTTAGAGTGTCTGGAGTATCCCCGCAGTACGCAGCAATTCACAACCATATCGCCCAGCGTACACTTCGAAATGGAATACATCCCATCGCCTGACATCTTAGCCAACGAAAAGTACACGGAATTGGACCTGGTGGCATCCTCGATGCAAAAACCGCAACCCGCGTGCTCACCGAAGGCCTCCAAGATGACATCTCCACCGGCCATCGCGAAACCAATCACCGTGATAGTGACTCAACCGGACAGTGATAACGAAAGACATCAGCCGGACGGTGAAGAGAAGGTGTGTAACATCGAATCGAACGCGGAAGTGGCTATAGACAACGCGGTGCATAAAATTGACGATAAATTGGACGAGATGATGAGCCAAATATCGCACGATTGGATTATTTATTGAATAGGGACGATGAAATCGAAGTGAGACACAGTATGCCGGTGGCGCAGACACTGAGGAGGTTATCGAAACCTCAGATATGTGTTTTCGAGCAAATCGCTGAAGAGACTGAAGACGAGGACGTGAAAGTTCCCGCAGCCATAACTGACGTGTCGAGGACTGAGTGTTAGTACGTAATGTTGATAAATTTATACGAACAGAACAACGAGCTTTTATTTATAATATCGCAAATTATTTTTGTAATTTAGTTTTGTTGTTTCTTGTGAGTCCTACAGTATGCTCTCATATTTAATTTTAAGTTATCTGTACAACGACCTGTACAATACTTTCGTTATAAATAATCCAGTATTTCGAAATTTTCATTCAATTTATAATAGGAAATATCAGAAGAAAGTATTGCTCTAGTAAAATAGCAACTTAATATCAACTTTCAAACCGGCCTACTACTGTTATTTATAATGCAATTCCTTTAAATTTTAATCAAATTTACATTGACATTCATTACACATACATTTTTCCTATTTGTAGTCGCAAAAAAAAATTGACACTGTATTGGTGATAGGCGACTAGGCAACCAATTATACTAGTTATTATAAATAATTTCTCTATGATTCTTTAATAATAACAAAGATTTACCGCCCTATTCATAGAGCTTCCTTAAGGTATACTTTTCCTTAAGGTTGTCCTTGACATACAAATTTTTGTTTCATAGACCACAATTTTTCCTTAAGGTTACCTTACGTAAATCTTAAAGTAGCTCCGTAGGTACCTTAAGGATACCTTAGGAAAGCATACTTGATATAAATTTGACACGTGTTGTTATTTTGGATGTCATTAATCATTTATTAATTAATTAATGGGATGCAATGGCAGATATAGAGGATTTTTGGATTATATAAATATAAAATATGAATACTAAATAGACAACCGAAACGGGCAGATCCAGGGACACCAAAGGTCTTCGTTTTTTTGGAATATGCCAGTCAGATGGATATTTCTCCAAACGACAAATGAAGCTTACCCAACACACATCAATTATATTGAAAAAATAGACCAAAGGCCATCTATTAGTTTTACGTTTCACTGAATATGTATGTACCATCTGATCAAGTGTATCCACCCCTCCTTTCGTGGAATTGTAGTACTTATTGATTTCAGATTTATTTTTATTTTCCTCATCAATGGTGGAGTCGTTGTGCATTGTAGATAATAATATGACACAGCGATTTTTCTTAGGTACATAAGATACCAAAGTCATTGTCTTCTGAAAACCAAACAAGTTGCTTTCAATATTCCGTCGCCTGTGAGGTAAAAATTTGGTGGTATGCAGCGCTTATTTTTTCTGAGCTTCCTACACAAGTAGTGGCCTTTGGTAAGCAAACTGGATGCAAGCTCGTAACTGGTGAAGAAGTTGTCGAACGTAATATTCTTTTAGTTCTCAGAAAGGTTCACAAAGGTCTTCAACCACCTTTTGCGCTAAGTTTTCTGCTCTGTTGAGACCTTCTTTTCCTAAGTACGGTATACGACGTAACGGATAACTAGTTCCACTATCGCATATCCACCAAATTTCATACCGTACTTATCTGGCTTGCTTGGCAGGTACTGTCGGAAAGATAACACGACCTCTAAAAGGCACCAGTGGTTCATCGATGGTTAGATTACTGCCAGGAAGATAATATTTCAGCAAGTTTGTATTAACACGGTCCCACAGTCTCTAATTGGTGCCAACTTGTCCTTTTGCCTTCGGAGGGTTCTGTCGCTTTATCGTCAAAAGAATAAATCTTAGTAATTGAGTAAATCTATTTCGTGACATAACACGCTCGATAAACAGGATTTCCATATAAAGGATTCCATAGCTCATTATAGTCCACCATTCCTTGTTTATTTCTTCCAGCAGTAATCAAAAGGCCCAAGAAAGCACGGATTTCAACGTCGTCAACTGGTTTCCACAAATCGCCAAGAATACGAGCAGCCTCCTTATTAGTGAAAGTAACCACAATACCAATAACCGTATCATCAAAAAACAAATTGAATGCGTCACAAGGAGTATCAACATGCACTCCAGGTGGAAGTTTCATTTTGTTCAAAGCTGTTGTAATTATGTTGTGTGCACGTGTTTTTCCCTTGGCAATCGGCCTGGCATTCCACTCGGTACCATCTTTTCCAATAAAAAGTTTGCGAATGGCCGGGCGGTTCATCATTAGCATCACTATCGTCACTTCCTTCTTGTCATCGCTTTCTCATCGCCAGTTCTTGATAATCCGCTTCACTAGAAGAGGTTTCGTCATTGGCTCTTCTTTATCTTCACTATCATTTACATTCCTTTCCAAATCCTCATCACTTGTACAATGCATCGAGCAACTCCTTTTCAGTTAGTGGCCGGCGTCGGTCAGTCAACCAATCGGTCATACTTTCTGCATAAATTTCAAAACCAAATAAGCATAAAACAACAAATCTATTTTTACTGGGGTCAATCAAAACTTTATTTTGCTTACCTGGTCTATACTATACTCTCCACTAGGTAAAAGAAATAAAATTAACCAATAGACACCTAAAACGGCCAATGCGTTCGTTAGGAAAGTCACAAATACACTGATAGCAATGCAGTTTGTAAGCTGACTGTTTTAGCAAAACGCATTTAGGGAATTCCCCTTCATATGCAACTGGAAGTTCTTACATACAAGGGGAAGTCCCGAAATATAAAGCATATCTTATTACGGGGATTTACCCACATACCTAGTTTTAAATAACGTAGCAATGCATTTTATAGTATAATAACAGTATGTGCCTCAAAGACACACCTTGGTAGGACGTGTCGGTAAATTATGTTTAATTTTTTTAGTAAAATAGGAAAATATTTTTAAAAATTTTTATGTCATTCTGTGTTCAATAGTTTATTTTGAGAATACAAAAATCCTCCAGTCTGTGGGCAGTTTAACTTACAAGTTCCAGCAATTTCAAAATCAATTGTGCCTCAAAAGCACACCTTGGTAGGTTTAGGGTTAAATTAGCATCATATAAAAATTGTGAATTTATAGAAAGATATCCTTTCCTATTACGAAATACCGCCGAATCATTCCCACCTGAAACCACAAGTAATCCTCAAATACATTTATTGTTAGTTTTTATTTTTGGCATTAATTTTTGATTTACCTTGCACTTTCTAAAACCCTACCAAATATACACTTCTTCCACCCCGCTATTCCTTGTCCTAATCTTCAAAGTGAACATTTTAATTAGCAATTAGGTATTTCCATTTACAGTCACATATATTTGTATTATAACCAAAAACTGCATAACATAACTGTAATCGCCTATAAACACGAGAGACATTAAAGATAATCACGAATTAAGGATTTAATTATTAGTTAAGCAGTCGGTGCAAGGGAATTTAAACTTTATGATTAAATTTTAATTATAACTTAATCACGAACGGTGCAAACGGCCGTTTTAAAACAATGTCATTTAATAGAATTCTATTCATCAATCCTCCGACAAGCATCCTTGTCCGAAAATAGCCGAAGTGAATCGATATTGTGACTATGAAATAGGAAGTTGTTTAAGGCGTAAGGTCTCCTTACGTAAGTCATACTTTTCCTTAAGATTTTCCTTGAACTATGAATATGGGGGTTAGTGAATTAGTCAGCTATGAGATCTTGTTATTGTCATCGTCCTAAGTTTGAGGCAACCCTCACCTCCTTTCAATTCCGATAGCTGCGCCATCTCCTGATAGTTCCTACGCTGAAGTTGTCTCTTCCATCAGAGAACCATCGTAATGAACAGAAAGAAAATTAAAATAAATGATAATAAATTAAACAACAGTAGCTATTCTAAAATTTAACAGTAGTGAAATGTCAGACAATGTGAGACGTCAAAATAATAACTGGTTTAACTGGTTACCTATTCGCAGTCATTAATAATTTAAAACTATACATAAGAAAAGTGTATGTGTAACGAAAATAATAATATGAGAGCATGTGTTTATGTTATTTCCAATAAAAAAATTTTCGTTAGACATAAATTTTTTCATAGACAAAAAAGTGTAGGTACAACACTGAAAGAAAGCGAATTCGTATATATTAACAATAGTCTAAACCATCAAGTTTTCAAATGCTACAACAAATTCTATTTCTTCACGATATGCAGTTCAACCTTTCAGTTCAGCCACACAAACGTGATATTTCTTACCCGACTTGTGATTACATAATTGAATGTATGTGTCTATAATAAGATCCATTTAATGGATCAATTTTCGCCCTAGTAAAGTAAATGTCTTTTTTTTTTCACAATGCATTAAAAATGCATCGAGATATTCTAGAATGTTTACCTTCCTAGGGCTAAGATAACAATGCCAATAGAAGCATTTCTGTTGTTATTTATGGCCTAAATGAGACATTAGTTACACTGATAATATGTAATGTATCATTCATGTCCAAGAGTACAGGACACACGAACAATAAAATCTAATCTGTTTTAAAATAAAGATGTTTTTAATTTTATGTCACTTATCTTAGGTTAAGATCCACGTTACAAATTATCTGTCAGTGTAAATGCATCTATTGTATATGGCGTTAAATATATGAGGGTATTCTGTGATATCGTTATTATATTACTGCCAGCATCTCAAGAGCTGGGGTAGTTAATTTTGTTTTATTTTAAGATGTTTGTTTCCACTATTGAACTTGAATTGTATATAAAACTGATTCCGTGTTGTGATGTAACATTTTCGATAATAAATACATATATCTATATAAAGTGTATTTTTCCTTTTTATAATTTCTTCATAAACCATAGATGATACCGTGCTTTCAAATGCTTTTCTGTTTGGAGTAGGTTGTTTTTTAAGCAAATTAATTAAGCAAAACTTTTAGATGGTACTTCAAATTGTGACAACTGTCACTGACAAACCAAAAGAAACATAGAATTGGTGTTGTTGATCCCCCTTTATGTCAGTTATGTCAAGAAATGGGTGATGTTAATCATAGATTATTTCAATATAGAAAATGAATTGGAAAGAAGAATCTAATCTTATTTACTAAATTGATTGGAATTAATTATTTCCCTCCATACAATAAATCTTCGCTGATTGCTTCTAATAACTTTAAAATTTACAATTGTATATCCCGTGCGAATACTGAGGTTTGATTTGTATAATTTGATTAATTATAAATATGCTCGTGGAATGAATAATAAATTTTGTAAAACTGGGATAGTAACTCGTAAACCTGGCGACGGTGCACCTAAAAATCGAATTGCAAATTGCGTAGAGAATATTTGACATCGAATGGACTTACCTGAAAAATCAATTCCAAAGCTTTTCTCAAGTTGTCAGTAGGAACATGCCATACCGTTTCAGAAAGGGAGGTTATTTTATATTATTAATAATTGATTGGTTAATTAATTGATTGATTAATTAATTAATTATTAATTATTTTAGTGACATACAAACTATCAAAGTGATTAGTGCGTGCATGCACTGTTAGCAACGATTAAAAATGATCTACTATAATCAGGAAAGCACGGTAAACTAAACTGAAGTATTTTTATTACTCACAAAACTACCGCTTAATTTTATTCATGTTATTTCTGACACTCTATAGTTTTTTAGGATGCTGTATATTGTAATGACTATTATACACTGTGTATCAGCCAAACGATCGAACACGTCGATTGGTATTTTTAGTTGTGCATTTTTTTCAACAGAAACCTTTTATACACGACGTGTCATGTAACAGTGGCCAATACCAACTTTTTTATTTTAAATGCTATACCCTGTGTATTATTCATTTTTTGGATTCTTCAGAAAATTCTAGACATATTTCATGTACAATTTCCTATACCTATCTTCAATTGTTGCCTGCCTGCATGACAGTTTAGTTGTCAGTGCTATAGTCGTTTGAATTTCGTTAACTGCCTTAAATGGAAGTTGCTCTCTTATTTTATAAAAAAAATCCAAATTTGCCGCCTATATCCAAGGGACAATTAGTAAAATAGAAAAGAAGTTTCGCGAGCTTGGACATGTAAGGCAGATAAAAAAAAGCAGCTGCTAATGCAATAAGTGATTTTAACAAAGTGGATATTGTGCTTGAGTTTGAGGAAAACCAACATACTTCTAGTCGACAAGCAGCCACAATCTTCAATGTTACCATTATTGAATATTAAAAGAAAATAAAATGCATCCCTATAAAATGATACCAACTCAGGAGCTCATGGAAGACGATTTTGATAGGAGAACGTATTTTTGTGAACAAATGATGGCAATGTTAGATAACAATGTGATCCAATTAGAACATGGTTTGTTTTCTGATGAGTTCACCTTTACATTACACGGTCATGCTAATCGTCAAAATTGCCGCTATTGGTGAGGGAAAATCCACACTGGATGAGAGAAGAATATACGCAATAGGTACCCTGTAAAGGTTAATGTTTAGGTAGAAATTGTTGGAGATCATATCATAGGTCCCATAGGTAATTTGAATGGCGATAATTATTTAGCACCACTCCAAAATAATATCGTGCCAACTTTGACAAACTTGTATCCTGATCCAGCAAACCCACAAGTTCCAGCGAATATAACATGGTTTCAGTAAGATGGAACACCGCCCCATTACCAAATCAATGTCCGGCAGTACCTCAACCGACTATTTCCAAATCAATGGATAGGAAGGCGAAGATCGATTGAATGGTCAGCACGATCCCCCGATCTTACGCCATTGGACTTCTTCTTATGGGGATATGTCAAAAGCATTGTATACAAAACTAAACTCCTCGACTTAGCGGACTTAAGAAGACGAATAACGCTTGCGAATAGATCGGTCACGCCTGAGATGTTGAGTAACGTTAGAGGAAATTTCTATTTACGATTAGGATGTTGGCAAGACGCACGCGGCGAACATTTTGAACATTAATGTTTTTTTCTCTTTTGCTTTTTTACAATATCAAGAAATAAACAGATTACTCATTAGTTTTTGAGTGTCTTGTAGCGAATTTCTGTAATCAAATAATTTTCTTTTTTCATTGTTATTTTTTTTACAAAAAAAAAACTGGAGACATTTAATATTTCCTAAACAGTTGAAGATAGGTATAGGAAATTGTACATGATACATGTCTGAAATTTTCTGAAGAATCCAAAAATTGAATAATATACAGGGTGTAGTATTTAAAATAAAAGAGTTGGTATCGGCCACTGTTACATGTCACACCATGTATAAATGGTGTCTGTTGAAAAAAATGCACCACTAAAAATACCAATCGACGTATCCGATCGTTTTTTCTTACACGCACGTATTTATTTATTATCGAATTTATTCCATTTGGCTGATACACAGTGTATAATTCAATACTACTGGACTTGTAGTGTTCTTATCCGACGCATCCACCAAAATTTTACTTCTTTTATTAGCACTTGACAGGTTAACACGAGAGCGAAGACACTGGATTACGAAGATGCAAATGATACATACATAATGACAATTTTACTTGATTTATTGACGCTATTAGCATAAAATTCTGGTAAACACGTTACGGAAATAGTAAGCACCGCTTTAAGTATGTTAAGTATGTATATAACTTCTCAAGGTATAAGAATACAATAACAATAGAACAATATGTACTACATATCAATGATTTTTTGTAGAGCTTCTTCAAATATGAAAAAAAGGAACATAAAGTACAATCAGTAACCTTATATTAACCTAATCAATTTTTTTCTCTCTCTCTCTATTATTATTGATTTTCTATTTTTAACCTGATTTTGTATTAAACGGTATATTATTACCAAGTATATTTCAAATTATTCCCATCTGGAAACGCTGGCTAAATAGGATTTCCGTTGATCCAGTCGAATTTTTACGACGAACCTTTCAATGATAACAATCACGTTAGTCATAAAAATTATAGAAGGTCAATAAAACTACCCTTTTTGTTCGAGTTTGTTCGCCATTATATACCCAATTACCCATACATTCATCATCGTAAACTTGGAAAATAAAAGGAATTAAATAATAGCATAAGTAATTGTAGTTGACAATATTTTCATAACCTAATGAATGAATTACTGGTGTCCGTGATTCATATTGAGTTTCGGTCATGCTCAACCAAAATAATAGAACTTCAAATATTTATGATTTGCCGGGTTTCCAACCAAAAAAAAAGTTTCAGTTATGCAGTAACAGCAATGGATCATAACCAGTCAGCATTTCTGTACTAACACTAACCTAATTCATGCAATTACTCAATGCTACCACACTTAACTCTATACCGAACGTTCGGCGTTTTCCAGTATCTGCTCGGAGTTCGGCAAACCCCGAATCGTGTGGTCGCGTCCACACGATTCGGTAGTTGCCGAACATACGGAGTTCGGCGAACTCCGATCGTGTGGACGCACCTTTAGAGGCCCTTGGCTCAGAGTGCCGGAATACACCGTTGAGAAGTGTTGTCCGAATGGTCACCCAACCAACAACCGGTATCGCATATTGCTACTTGACTCGCAACAATATCTTTTAAACGAATCCAAGAGCAAGAAATAACTTAAGCAACAGTAGTATAAAATGCAGGGCCACACCAAAAACAAGTGCAGATAATTTATTTTTGTATGAAAAAAACAGGGAAATCATTAATCTGTCAAAGTGACAGAACGTGCATCTTTAGTTTTACATTTCGTGATTTTTTGGAAAAGTAGAATGCAATTATAATCTCAACGTATACCTCAAGTTGTATGGTGTTAACACCAACGAAGAGAACTTAGGTGATAGAAAAGGAAAGATAAATTTGACGTGTATCAATTCATGTGTTATACTTCTGGCCAAAACCATAAAAATTGGAATTGAGGCTAAAGGAAGAGCACCTTTACGGTGATTTAGTCTTTTTGGCATATATGTTCACAATATGAATGTACTGAAGTGATGCCAATAAATTGATATGATTATGATTATGATTATGAAATTAATATCAGTGAAAGTCCTGAATTTGCATTTAGATTTTTCTTGAATTCCCAAGTTGCGAACCTTAATTGTTAGTGTGGATTTTTTACGTTGCCTAGTTGCATATTTAGTTGCATACTCATCGGTGCGCCTCATACCGAAGCTGGGTGTAAACCTCCCTCAAAAATAGACTAATGGTAACCCTAGTTACTGACGCTTGCAGGATTGTGTCATACGCTATATAGTCAACTCTAGTTCTAAGCAAAAATCTATACGAAAATGACAAACGTGGAATGTCAAAGCACCGGCATGTTTTTTGGCATTACTAACCTTAGATAAAAGTTCATCACAGTATCAGAAAAGGTGCTCTTTATTTATTCTGCCTGGCTTTACCGTCTCGCTCACTTCACCATTGTTTAATGGGTTAAGCTAACTAGGTACCTAAATAAAACCGAAATAAAATGAGTCTATCGGTAAATAGAATGCATCTGAAGTAGAACTAGATAGAACTTTATAACACCGTTTTTCCGCAGTTACATAAAATGCTCATTGTATATGCGAAACAGAAAAAAAATATATATTAAAGGTTCCTTGGTATTGCATAGACAAGCGCAGGTAGCATTGACAAAAACGCACAAACGACTTGTGAACTTATGTCAGTCAATTTAATCCCAAAACAAATCGAAATGGGTTAATTAATTCCGTTATTGGCATAAAAGTTTAGCAATGAGTTCGCGCCTCTACGAAACCAATCCTTACGATTTACTGAAATCTAATATAAAATACACGGACTTAAAATCGCTCACAGATCTAGGATGCTAGCGAGGACGGGAAAAGACACATACGGCAGTGAGGTATGGCTAATTTTAATAGACATGAACAGTAAAAGAATAAGGTATTCGATTCTATTTAGAAATCTTACGATGATCTGATCTCCCACGAAGAATTCCTGGATATTATTACATTCGCCACAACCGTTCCGTTATGGAAGTATGCAACAGCCTTCTCTAATCTGCTACTGTATTGTATTTTAACTTACAGCGTAATCCTGGACTCAAAATACGTGACACTTGATTTTAAATAGTTCTTTTTTAGATCTCCTTTGATGAAAGTATAAATGACAGTCCCCTTCTTCATCATTGTGACAACCTTATGCAACACCTTGACCATTGTGGATGTTATTTTGGCATTTATCCATTACAGATGGGTAGAAATAAGACAGAGACGGGTATATAAGCCTCGGAACAGAGGTACATAATAAATAAATTATTGGTCGCATTCGAAATACGACACCATTGAGAATGTGTTCGGAACGTATTCCAAACGCTTTCATCTCATGATTCACAAATCACAATCAAACTAAATGTGACAGTATTTAAGATTTCGTTTCGAGGGAGTTGGGTTTCGACTTCAGACGTAGCTCGATGAGTATACTATTAATGTATGCTTAACTACTACTATTACTCAGTAGCTTAATAAATCTACACACTAGTAACATTGCGAATTCGAAGTTTTGTTTTCATTGGTATACAATGGAAACAACTTGACAACAAATTGTCTCTGTGGTTCCATTGCGTTTCACTCACGGAACGACCCAAACATCTATTCTTAGGTTTGCTTTGTGTGTGTTGTGTAGAAAAATAACCTAATAAAAATAGTTTGCTACAACATTTTAGACCAGGTACGTATTCTGCGCAATTTTTTTTGCAGCCAATTAGATAGAGATAGATTTTCTTGAAAAAAGGTATGCAGTCCTTAGAATTAGTAGCATCTATTATTGTGTGTGTAAACACTGATGAGGATTAGATTAGATTAAATTAGGATTGGGGTGGCCAATCGACCTTTTGAAATCTATTATGATCCTCTTTTTTCCTAGAGGACGCTCTCTAATTTTGCCCTCTTAATTAGGCCTATCATCTTTGAAAGCGGCTTCTTTATGTAGCTACTAGCTGTGGGGTTCTCCTCCCCCATTACTAGAAACCTCGTCCTCGCCAGGCCTTCACATTGGCACAGCACATGAACTGGTGTATCTTCCTCCTCTTGGCAGTATCTGCAGGTTGCATCGTCTGCCAGGCCTATGTTGTACATATGCCTATTCAGTCTGCAGTGACCAGTCAGCAGACCTACAATTATTTTGACAGTCTTCCTGTCTTTATTCAGTAGATCTCTCGTGAATTCAGGCCTCTGCTCCTTTAGGAACTCTTTTGCCTGTCTGATGAGGAACATTAGATAAATCATTTTCGTTAAGATACGCATGTGAAACAGCTTTTAAGGGGATTGACCCTGTAAAGAAGCATTTTTTCAGATTTCATTATGATTCAGGTTTATTCAGGAACATATGCTGCACAAATTGGTACCATGCGCATATTACTCCATTAATTTTTAAAGACGGATTCATTTCCCAGGTTCTAGAATTAGCCATTCGCATATGTAATAAGGTAGAACTGGAAACTGCGAGGAAGGCATTCAGGCAGCACTAGCAGGTAGCAAAGAAAGTGGTGAATGTGGAAAAAGTGAAATGGACAATGAACTCATTCAAACCAAATAAATCCCCAGAAGGGATGGCATTTGTCCAAAAGAGTCTTCAACTTTCGTTGCAAAAGCTCAGTATGTTACTCAAGGAGAGTCCCACACTGAGATGCATACCAATGGCCTGGTGAAACGGAACAAAGTCTCTGAGACCAATAAGTCTGATGTCATTTTGTTGAAGAGTCTTAAGAAACTGCTGTATAGATATGTACATAAGGAATGGTGAATATTAGCCATTACACCAAGATCAGTATGCGTATATAACAGGAAAATACCCAGAGACAGCCTTAGAACAGCTCATACAGGGAGGTGAGCATGTATTGTAAACCAAGGAAGTGGTTTTGTGCTCTTTTGCTCCACCTACAGGAATCATTGGATAATACTTTCACAAAATCAATCTCCAAAGCATCGAGGAATAAAAGAATAGAGTGCATTTTTAAAAGAAGATCACTTCCTACAATCATAATGCGGCACGCTAATAGCTCAGGTCGCAAGAGATGTCGGTAGAGTAAAGCCTTGTCTCCTGTGCTGTGGAATATCGCTGTAGACGTGCTGTAAGTGAGACTGGATAATGGAGGGCACAAAAGTTTGAAATACCCAGATGATCTTTTCGTTCTGAGACTCAGGGTAAACTCACAAACAACGTAGTGCGGGATAAATTGAAAACGCTCTACAGGTTATACAAGAATATTAAGGAGGAAGGTCTGAATATTAGTCCTTCCAAGACGACCATAATAGCATTCACGAGAAGAAGGCAGGTAAAATGTTTCGGAGTGAAGAAGTAATATTCTTCATCAAGGATCTTGGTGTCATCCTTGATTTCAAGTTCACTTGGGATGGACAGCTTCAGATATTTAAAACCAGGGTGGAGGCAACAATTATATTGGCTAGAAGAATCCACGGAAAACGTGGGCATCACAACCAAATATGATGTATTGCAGTGGTCAGACCCGTGATTATTTATGCATCCCTGGTATGGTTGACAAACATGCAGCAACAAACTGCTATAACTGTACTTAGCAAGATGCAGAGGCTTTCGTGGTTAAGAATGACAGGTATAATCAAAACTACTCCTAACGCAACAATAATATGCCTACTAAGTCTTCACCCTTTCCATCTGATGATAATAGGAGAAGCAAAAATGGGCACCTCAGATCAAAAGAGCTACCAAGCTATTGATATGCATGATTGAGCATTATATGGAAGACAACTTTTTGGAATTGAGATTAGATCGCATGATTTCGGCATATCTATTTAATAGAAAGTTTGAAGTGGAAGTTACCCATCACATAGACTGGAATTAATCTAGCCACAGAGACAGGTTCGGGGAATTGATCTGGTTTTGCAGGTGGATCAAAGCCGAGAACGGGACTAGAGCTGGAATCTACAGTAAGGGGAGAAACACGATTATCACCTTTTATAAACTTGTGAAAATGTGAAAAATTTGCGAAATTCCGTGACTGTTCAATTATTCCTGAACATTATAAACTAACAAATATTCATTAATCTTTTTAGTGAAATACTAAAGAAAAATATTTTTTGGTTAGGATTACGATGTCGTTGAACGTTCATGAGCATCAATGGCCTCCGCTCCAAGACATTTTGCGCTAAAGTAGTGGTTTGTATTACGCCGGCGAGTCCATTCCACAGGGGCAGTGTCTAGCAGCAAGTTTCAATCTGACAAACGTTTTGATGCTGCCAGATAAGCTACCACACGTCGGTTCTGGACCTAAGAGCGGTAGCTCGCTGGCGCCCCTTGCTAACGTGTCAGCTATTTCATTGCCTCTGATCGCAAAGTAACCTGGCACCCATGTCAAGGTAACATTTAGATGTTTCACCAGTTGTTTAAGTTTTCTGTGGCACCCCAGTACCACCTCAGAGTCAAATCTGACAACCCGCAAAGCTGTGAGGGCAGCCTGACTATCGAAGATGATTTCTAGTTTGAGATGTCCTCAGCACAAATCTGGATGGCAATAATTTTGGCCTGGAAAATGGAGGATTAGGGTCTATCCTCCATTTTCCAGGCCAAAATTATCGGTTTGCGGAATGTACACTATTGCAGTTTCCCCGGGGGGAGACGGGAAAGACCTAATCCGCTTTTACAGACAGTGGTACTGTCTGTTCGATGCAGTTGAAAATGCTGATGTGGTCTCCGACTTTGGTGGAGAAGCCCATGTATCTACTACATTTTACTCTCTAAGGGTTGCTTCCAGAGCAAAATGTAGTGGATGCAAGGTGTTCTCCGGCAAAGTCGGAGACCACACTAGCATCTTCAATATTTTTGGCTTTATTGGGGGCCGTCTAGGATCGTCAGAAAACTACAGATGATCACTATCCACAAGTACTAACACATATCATATATAGCAGGATAGCAAAAATCTTGTTTGTTTTTCTTCTTAACATTTATTTACTCGAACACTATAAACACTACAAAGTTAAAACTTTCTGGCATTGAAGATTATATATAAAGCTACTTTAGAAGGCAAAAATCCAGCTATAGCTTTTATCTCCGTCAAAACATTCTGTTATACTGCTTTACGGAGCAGAATGGTAGTAACACTTTAGTATTTCGAATGCGACCGTTGATTCAAACGACTTTTATCACTTAAATTTTTTAGTTATACAAATCCTAGATGCTATTTCGTGTTTATCCGTGTTCATGAGCTATGTATCGTACCTTAGAACGTTCAAACCATTCATAATACTTCATATAGTTTGCGTCTTCTTTCGTCTATACAGGATTGTGTTTTACTTTCGTAAGTATTACATATATTTACCATTGCAACGATGACAAATATTCTTTTTCACAAATTACCAATAGAGTTTGTTACAACGACCGCCGGTATGAATATAAAACCTTATCTGCTCTTGAAGCACGGGCTTATATATGTCTTTGTTATACATACCTTTGCTTGCATATGGAATGTTGAAGGAGACTATGTAAGTATATATTATGTTTACAATCACAACGATATTGCGCTTTCTTTCATCCGACATACGGATTTTCAATATATTTTATAAATTTGTTTGAAGTTCTAAGTACTTCCTGTTCACAGACATCCGATGACGACGACCCAGAAAGACTCACTTGGACCGACAAAGACTCTTACTTAAAATCCAGTGCACATGACGTGAACACTGCTAATAAGTACATTTTATCTCTGCTCTACGTCATAGGAGGGGTAACATCTGTGGCGTAAGTTTGTATATTTATTCTATAATGCAAAAACATACAAAATATGCAACCTAAAGTTGTTTTCTACGGTACCCAGGTAGTAATTCGTACGTCTTACCGTCTTTTCACGTATTTCAAATCTTTGTACGCCTAGAAATATGGAACTAGATAGCAAAAGTTCTATCATTGGCTTCAGAAGCTGTTCTAGATACTCCCACCCTTGCACAATGTTGTAGAAAGGCAGGTCAGACTAATAGTATTTCGTCTGTGGTACATGGTAAATCAATCTCCACATATAACTATAACTAACAGCTTCTTGCGGGTTTCGCCGTGTGTCAAAACTTTCGCTCGACGTTTCGCTGTTCATACTGACAGCATGGACATGGACATCGACATAAGGAGAGCCACTAAGAAGAAGACGACACTGGAGACAACTACAGAACCACGAATAGGGTTGGCCTGTTTACCTTACATAGCAGGAGTCACCGAAAAAGTAGGCCGAATTTTGAAGAAACGTAACGTACAAGTACGCTTCCGAACTGCAACGTCGATCCAGCAGTATCTACCGACCGCGAAGGATAAGATACCCAAGGGGCGCACAGACGGTATCTACAGGATAACATGCCAATGCGGACAGTGCTACCTCGGACAAACAGAAAGAGCAATCGTCATAAGAATAAAAGAACACGAGAAGGACGCAAGATTAAGAAGGACCGAGCAATCAGCGGTGGCAGAACACATGCACGACACCAGACACAAAATGGTTTTCAAGAATGTAAAAGTAATAACTACCACCAAGAACTACGGGAAAAGACTCATCAGGGAAGCCATAGAAATAGAGAAGAATAAAACCGTTAACAGAGAAGAAGGGTACCACCTTAGCAACACGTGGAAGAGCCTACTACGAACCGTCACGGTCAATGGAGCGGAAACTACACGGTTGGATGCACCAGGGGCGTATATAAGAAGAATGTCGGACCATGGAGAATCAGTTCAGTTATCCTGAAGAAGCTGTCAGTATGAACAGCGAAACGTCGAGCGAAAGTTTTGACACACGACGAAACCCGCAAGAAGCTGTTAGTTATAGTTACACCGGCCGTGATAGCCTACGCAGTGCAATCTCCACATACTCATGTCTGTGTGGCCAACAAGCTGCTGGAAACAGTTGCTTCCAAAAGCATGCTAGCAATGTCTTCGGACATAATGTGTACTCGACCAATGATCGATGCATACTTTACTACCTCCTTTCCAAATAGAGCGAAATGCTCTCTTGCTTTCGGATTTATTTGCTGAAAAAAAAAGTGAAAGCAGCATCCCCATTGGGATCAATGACAACTAAAAGGTTAATTTGAACTATTTTTGATTGAAGTAAATAATTAGGAAGTTAAAATTTGGAAGGAAGTTTAGTTTTAATTGTGGCTCTTCCTATAAGTTTTTCTGAACTCCTATTTACACTGAATGTTGATATCGTCAGCTTGGGCGGCGGATCTGCTTTGAAAAATGATGAAGAAAAGTTAATCCTGATCGGACTCATGTTGATCAGCTTCTTCTACTTATATGGAGTATGCTTAGGAACGTTCACTTCTGTACAAATAGAGACATACAGACGGCAAACTCAATTTATTAACAAGTTTAAAATGATCGTCAGTCATTTGGTAAGAATAGAATGTTTTATGAACGTAGCAGACATTCATTCGCATTTCGATAAATTTTCAAGAGCGGCAACCACATATCAAAGACATTGAAGACTAAGATGTTACGATATTACGTTCAATTCTGGCGACAACAAGACGCCATCAATCACTCCAAACTGTTCAATAATCTCCCATCGGCGATTCGTCAGCAGGTGCTGCTCGATAAGTTCTGGTTTGCTGTAGATGAGGTAATTAAAAAATGTTTAACGAATAAATTTTGACTCGGCGATCCCGAACACATTGTTTCAGCAACACATCTTCAGGTACCTACATCCTAGTTTCAAGAGAGCTCTAGCTTGTCACATGACTGCAAGGATTTGCATACCTGGAGAGGTGATATACACTATGGAGAAGGCGCAAGATTGTATGACGTACCTGGCGAGAGGTTCGGTGCATCTTCTGTCGATTGTCGATGGTGAGAGCCCTCTAATCACTTTAACCGCTGGAACCACCATAGGCAAAGTTAATCTGATTTATTGCATAAATAATCCCACGAAGGTAGGTTTCGACTAGTTCTTCAGAGAAATATTCTCTCCAATAACATCTTTTTAGGTGATAGCAGCCACTTATTGCACCATTTATGTGTTAGAAAAGAAAGCTCTTTGGAACGAAATAACAAATTATAAGCAGCTGCATCAAGCCAAGATCCTACATAGTAATATGCAGGTAAGTAAATGTATACCAATAGCCGCCCAATAGGTAGATTAATAGGGCTGGGGTGGGGTAACACCCCATCTGACGGTTTTAACAAAATTTTCAATCCCATTTATTTACCCCTATTAAATCCATATTGCTCTACATTCATAGCATTTTGTGATAGCATAAAAAGTGCTATTCTATTTATAATTGAGCTATCTAATGCCTTTTCGATAACAGGTAATAAACTAATGAGTACATAACTACTTGAATTTGTAGTATCAGTTTTACCCGATTTAGGAATACCCTTAACTAATTGACATCTCCAACAAGCCAAGAAAAAATACGGTACTGCCTCATAAGCCCTTAACGCAATATCATCAAGAGAAATACCCGGTGATTTACTTGGATTCATCGACTTAAAAGCAACCTCTATTTCAAAATCAGAAAGAACCTAAATGATCTGCATCCCTAAATTCCCTATTCGCCAATTCCTTAATACGTTTAAGCTTCTCCCCGCCATCCTCATCTAGTTGCCGATATGGTTGACTCATCATCCGTTTGTTGTGCGTCCGCCCTTTTAAGCTGTTCCAGCGAACCTAGTGTTTTCTTACTGTCCATTCAGCCTCTGCACTACGTACCGCAGCTTGAGTTATTCCCAGACCTGGTTCTGGTCATATGAATGTTATTTCAATCCTACAAGCTTGTTTGCAAATTCGTTACCTGCTATGCCCTTATGCAACATGCCGCTCAGTTTCACACAGCTTAGGAATAACCTTAAGTAATTGACTTTCTCGACTATATACGGCAAATTACTTGGATTCATCGACTTAAAAGCAACCTCTATTTCAGTATCAGAAGAACCTAAATGATCTGCGTCCCTAAATTCCCTATTCGCCAATTCCTTAATACGTTTAAGCTCCTCTCCGCCATCCTCATCTAGTTGCCGATATGGTTGACTCATCATCCGTTTGCTGTGCGTCTACCCTTTTAAGTTGTTCCAGTGAACCTAGTGTTTTCTTACTGTCCATTCAGCCTCTGCACTACCTACCGCAGCTTGAGTTATCCCCAGACCTGGTTCTGGTCATATGAATGTTATTTCAATCCTGCAAGCTTGTTTGCAAATTCGTTACCTGCTATGCCCTTATGCAACATGCCGCACAGTTTCACCCAGCTTAGGAATAACCTTAAGTAATTGACATTCCCGTCTATATACGGCGATCTACTTGGATTCATCGACTTAAAAGCAACCTCTATTTCAGTATCAGAAAAAAACCTAAATGATCTGCATCCTAAATTTCCTATTTGCTAATTCCTTAATACGTTTAAGCTCCTCCCCATGATCCTCATCTACCTGCCGATATGGTTGACTTGTCATCCGTCTGCTACACGTCTGCCTTTCTAAGCTGTTTCAGTGAACCTGGTGTTTTCTTACTGTCCATTCAGTCACTGCAGTGCGTACCGCAGCTTGAGTTGTCCTCAGACCTGGTTCTGGTTCTGTGAATGTTATTTCAAAGCCCTTTCCTGAAGCTTGTTTGCAAATTCGTTACCTACTATGCGCTTATGATCCACCACCTACACTAAAATAGCGAGGTTATTCGATAAGATGTTAGTGTCCTTAGAGCGGCTTGGGTATTCGATAGGATATTACTCCAATAACCCCTGCGCTGATTTGCAATGTTTCTGTTGCTAATATTTCCATTTGTTGTACGGTAGTATATTGCCCCAATACCATATATTATTTATGATTCAGGATTTCTCCGTATATACCATCTCCAGAACCTGTCATTGCTTTTGACCCATTTCCTTACCAGTTTTGTTTTGAAGGTTTGTAAAAGTATAGTTTGGGTGTCATCATTTCACTTCCCATTTTAAACACAGGGTTCACGATTTCGGTTGTTATTCTGGCACGCTAAGTCAGTATGTCCCTAATCTTGCTTCCTCTTTTCTATAGCAGCTGTTAGTAATCTTCTTACAGCTCTACTGATGTATGGACAAACTAGCCTCTGTATCTTTACGAATTTTGTAATAATCTGTTTCCGTATAGTCTTGGGCCATCAAATCAAATGGCCCTAGGTTAATATGGATCTTGCCATTGCATACATGGTTTCAATCTCCATGTTTTCCAAGTGTTCCGCGGGTTGACATTAATACCCATTTACACTTGCCTGTCATTTGTTGATGACAGATGTTGATTCCAGATAAACATCGAGATAAGAATCATTCCTAGGAATTTATCATTTTGAATGAATTGTAGCGTTTCGTTATGAAGAATTGGTGGTTTTGAGCCATCGAGCTTTAAAGCGTAAAGGCACTAATGTTATTTTCGCAGGATTAACTTTTAGAGTTCTCTGCATAAGTTCTAAAATGATGCTTGTGTTTTTCCCCATTATGGGTGTTGCAATATCGCCTGCATACCCATGGGTATAATAGTCTATATTCTTGAAGGTTACAGCTCAATGACAAAGTCCCATAGTATGGGGCATAACACTCCTCCCTGTGGGCAACCTCTCTGCATTGTTTCACCCGCCAACGACGTTGTGATGATTTCTTCCTCCCAGCATGGCCATCATCTCATCTACTTACAAATAGTGGTTTCACTACACGTCTCGTGGAAACTTTTATCATTGATTCATATGAGGTGTTGTCAAATACTCCTTCTATATCCAAAAACGCTACTAGTGCAATCTCTTGCTTACCGATAGATGCCTCCACCCGTGATACAAGATGATATAAGGCACTAATCACATAATTTTCCTGACTGGTAAACGTGTTAATCTCTTAAATTTCTCATCTCACATTACTCTCGCAGTTTCACTACGCTTTTGTATTGAATTGCTCGTAAATTTTCAGCTTTGGTTTGCGGAGCACATTAGCCTGCACCAAAATATATTCTTCATTGGACTGTTATTCTATTTATCAACTTTATTTAACTTATTTAGTAGTGAATTAATAGTTATACATTTTATTTCAGAAAATCATCCACCAAGCGCGTATCTATCACCAAGCAAAAGAGGAAATGTAATTACGGGTAAACTTACAGACTTATGTAAATACTATAGAATCAACATTATAGGCGGGACACCCGATACACCGTATTACAGCGGACTAAGCGATTATTACAAGTCGAAAACCAGTATCAAGTTGCTGATTATACCGCCTTGCAGCGTGCAAGAGTACGCAAACAGGACGACCTCTACCGCATATACGTTATATCGAAAGTAAATTGACTCTAAACTCTGAAATGTTTAATTATCAATTCATTTTATATTCGAAAATCCAGAGCAGCAATACGTATTCCGACGGGATATTTATCAAGACCTCCTGGCCGTGGATTTTGAGTAATAAATCCGCCTTCTTGGATGCTTGGGAGATTATCGTTGTCCTAACTGTTTTGGTGTGCTGTATCGGATATCCTTACGAGATTGCCTTCGCTAGAGATTTTTCAGAGGACTATGTCATATATAGGATAGTGGGAGATATTGTTTATTTCACCGATATTTTATTTAAAATGTTTACTGCGGTGGAAACCGAACAAGGTAAATGCCTTCCTACCATAGATCGTATCAACCTGCCGTATGCAGTATACATATTGCACATTAATCAGAATTAAATGTTGTAACAATAGGAATCCCCGAGGGTCGATATTCTGCCCTCTTCTGTTTTGGATTTTTGTTAATAACCTTGCAAACGCCTTGAAAGTGGTCCTCTTATACACTTACTGGTGATATTTTACTGGTCGTTAAAGCAAATGATATTGAAGAGCTGGAAATGAAAATAAATAATATTGTACTGAAAATGAACAGTTAGAGTTTGGTTCGTACTTGTTTCCAAATCCACTTCACGATGAAAGTCAGCAGTGTACTATTTTTTTTTTTGGAGAGAAGTGTATATTTATCACCAGAGGCAAAATCATGATCATCACCAGAATGAATTAACGCAAATTGATGCAAGTCCAGTTGCTGATTTCGAGCCAGTGCTTAAAGCATATCCACTATTTGTATGGAAAGTGATAATACACTGCCACCTTAAAAAATCTATTGTGTTCCCCATTTTTGCTGTCTTGCACTCAACCCTCCAATCCTACTACTCTTAGAAGGTATAGGATATGGGAAGGCTTCAGATTAGGTAAATCTCTCTCTTTACTCCCAGGTGCAACGCCCTTAAGTAGTACAGTACTATGCAATTTAAGAGGCTGTTGGATGGATGTTTCTTTCTTGTCTCTACAAAATCTACATTCAGATTCCATTGAACTGATTTCCTATGAGTTCAGTGCTTTGATTGCTGCTTGTCTATCAGACATAATGAGAATCTTCTGCTTTCGGTAATTTCTGTCAATATGATACAGAACGCATCTTTCAACAGCGTATATTTCCGCCTAAAAGCGGCATTTCCTCAAGCTTTAGGAGCAATCCGTGTATCATTTAATGGCCCTGAGGACTGGGAGTACCTACCAGGCGCGTCCCCGAGGTGGTGGATAGGGAAAAAGCCATCTTGAATTGGAGCAGGACCTCCATAAGAAGCCGTCCAAAGTGGGAGTACTTCACAAGGAAGGAACAAAGGGAGGAGCAAAGCGACTGGAGCAGATTGGGGAACTCCCTCATTAATTGCGTAGCACTGTGCAACTCAAGGACGTTGCACCCGGGAGCACGTGAAATCGAAGAGGGAGACTTACCTAACCTGGGCCCTTCCAATATCCTACACTTTCTGAAAGGAATAGGATTGGAAGGCCAGCTGTAAAACAGTAAGAACAGGGGACACAATAAATCTTTTAGGTCGCAGTGTAATATCACCCTTGCAATATATACATACATCATTTAATGGCGTTTCTATTCAAGTTTGAGATGATGTTTTGATCTCATTCACTTTACTACTATACTTTGTGGCAAATTCTTTCACAAACCCAGTTTTTTTGACATGTCGCACATCTCGGGTCATGCTCATGTTCGATCACCATCAGGTTATTGAGGTCTATGCCTAATCGCTCCTTTCGTGTGGTTCTTTTTACCACGCTTTCCACCACAATACGGAGAGAGGTAAGACCCAGTACTATTTTAAAAACTACTGTTGGGCAGGTTCTTATAAAGTCAGTTATGCATACGCATGCCAAACTTTGCACGTTAGAGAGGTTAATTCTCGGGGTGGCCAGTTTAGTTCCTTTGTTCCAACATGCTAATCCGTAAGTGATGATCGTTCTCACTATCGCTGTATACGTCCAAAGCAGTATTTTTCAATTGCATCCTCAGTTTCTCCTTGTAAAATTTCTGCACACCATCAGAGTTTTTTTTTGCCTTGTTGATTACTTCAATTTTGTTATTGTTTCAATGAAGTTAAGGTATTTAAGTCATCGGTATACAGGGTATTCCACGTAACTGGTTCGTTAAAAGTTTATGATGTTCTATTATTTACTTATATTTGAGATTTTGGCACCATTATCTGTTCGATTGGAACTATAAATGCAAAATACCTTAACCAACCAAAATATCACTTCCGGTTGACCGGAAATGGATGTCAACTTTGTTATTTTAAATAGAATGATATAATTTTTTATTCATTTTTGGATTCTACAGCTATAAATACGTCAGTTTTCATTAGCTATTCCTATAGCTACATGTTGCCGTTTTTGAGTTATTTAAGTTTTTCTTTTTTTTTTAGTCATAATCATTGCATCATTGAGAAATTAATATCTCGGTTAATACTGCAAGTAGAGACCCCAAATTTGCTATGTTATGAATGTTGATATAACTCTAAGAAACGGTAAGCACACCTTACATTCTAACATACAGGGTGTTCAAAACTGAGGAACAAAGTGACATATTTTTATATGCAGAAAACTCATTTTTTTTAAATAGAACATCCTGTATTTTAATTCGAAATTAGGAAGTAAATATCATCCCCTATCACTTTATATGAGCATTCCCTATACCTATCTTTAATAGACTTTGAGATATGAACGACTTTTTGTTAAACAGGCTAAGTATTCTTTTTTTTTAAATAGAACATCCTGTATTTTAATTCGAAATTAAGAAGTAAATATCATCCCCTATCACTTTATATCAGCATTCCCTATACCTATCTTTAATAGATTTTGAGATATGAACGACTTTTTGTTAAACAGGCTAAGTATTCTTTTTTTTTAAATAGAACATCCTGTATTTTAATTCGAAATTAAGAAGTAAATATCATCCCCTATCACTTTATATCAGCATTCCCTATACCTATCTTTAATAGATTTTGAGATATGAACGACTTTTTGTTAAACAGACTAAGTAGCCCTATCTTTGCGTGTTTGTAGCTGACTCTGAATGGGATTAATGTCAAATTCATTGACTAACCAAAAGTGTTTATGTATATCATTGTAATTACACTTTCGTACAACGCAATATTAATAGAAATGACTATTCGAACAGACATTCTTGTATGGTTATTCAAAAATAATACATGAATTTGTCGTGAATCCATTTCAGAGCCAGCTACAAACATTTAAAGATAGGGCTACTTAGTCTGTTTAACAAAAAGTCGCTCATAGTTCAAAATCTATTAAAGAAAGGGTGTTCTATTTAAAAAAATTGAGTTTTCTGCATTTGAAAATATGTCACTTTGTTCCTCAGTTTTGAACACCCTGTATGTTAGAATGTAAAGTGTGCTTACCGTTTCTTAGAGTAATATCTACATTCATAACATAGCAAATTTGGAGTCTCTACTTGCAGTATTAACCGAGATATTAATTTCTCAATGATGCAATGATTATGACTAAAAAAAAAAGAAAAACTTAAATAACTCAAAAACGGCAACATGTAGCTATAGGAATAGCTAATGAAAACTGACGTATTTATAGTTGTAGAATCCAAAAATGAATAAAAAATTATATCATTCTGTTTAAAATAACAAAGTTGACATCCATTTCCGGTCAACCGGAAGTGATATTTTGGTTAAGGTATTTTGCATTTATAGTTCCAATCGAATAGATAATGGTGCCAAAATCTCAAATATAAGTAAATAATAGAACATCATAAACTTTTAATGAACCAGTTACGTGGAATACCCTGTATATTATAATTCTACCTGAAATGATATTCAACTACGAGCAAATTAAAATAAAACATAGAAAGTCTTGGAATTCCAAAAAGTTCCGCAAACCTTCATGCCTGAGTCACCGTTGAATATTAGTCCACTGAACTTTTGCTTCCTTTTGCGTTTGCTGTGTATTTAGTTATGGCCTGTGGCAAATATATAATATATACAATTTCATTTGTAATTTCCTTTGAATAAGCTGGACTAATTTTTATGTAATATCTATCAGAAGAATCTGAGATTAGTAATTCTTCTCCTTCGTTTGGTTGAGAAGTGTTGCCAAGTTGTTCGTTTTCTGTATTATTTCTAAACTAGCTGCCGCCTGCGCTTCTGATGGGAAGTCTTTTTAATATCTTAAAGGCCTTTGCAGAAGACAAAGTAACCGGCTTTTAAATTTTTTTAGCTCAGATAATCACTAATAGATTCACTTTTGTTTATTAGTATTTACCTTTTTAACTGCTGAGCCTACATTGCCAAGTCTATTTTCGTGTCCCTTTGCCACTTCCATCTATTTGTTTCTCAAATAATCAGTGTCTACATCAAATTGATTTCCATTGTTGTATAGTATTCCATTCGATTTTCTATAGGTGGCTAATTGCATCTCTCCATCTATTTCTTCAGTTTTTTTTAATTCACCTGCTAAATGGATAGCGTTTTCTTAGATTTATTCCGAAATCTTGCCAATTGGTCCGTTCTATTTATTAAACTTGGGCGATTCAATTTTGAGTGATGATGTGATTTAAGCCGAGAAATATTTTTAGAGCGGCTTCTTTGTAAAGCTGTTAGTTGTGAGATTCTTCAAGCCTATTACTGGAACTTTGTTCTTGCTAGGCCGTCACATTAGCACAGCACATGAACTGATGTTTCTTCCTATTCTAGGCAGAATCTACAAGTAGCATCATCCACCAAGCTTATGTTAGGCTAGTCAGAAGACCTAGTCTCATTTTGACTATCTTCCTGTCTTTACTCAGTAGGTCTTTAGTAAACTCAGACCTTTGTTCCTCTAAATACTCTTTTGCCTGTCTCTGTCCTGGTGACTTTTGCCACAACTCTCTGGTCTCGTTATGTATCCATTCATTTATGACCTTTTTAATTTGCGATTTGGTAATACCAAAAGAAGGGCCAGTTTTGATGAGTGACCTTGACGAACCTCGCCTGGCTAGAGAGAAAAATAGGAGAGTGATTGGGAATTCATATTCCACGCTTAATCCAACCCGAATGTAGTAATTTGTTGATATATTTCATACAAGAAGTCTATTGAATCTGGCATGTTATTTCTATTGGTGAGCAAATACGTTAATTATTTACCTACTTTTCTGTATCACATTGAAATCGCTTCCACTGGTAAACCTATTTGTTATCTCATTGAAAAGAGAATTAAATAAAATTTGTTTATAGAACAAATCTAGTACTGCAGAAATAAGAAGACACTAATTCGACAGTATTTTGTATATTATTATCCTGTTTGGGTATTTTTTTTGCTTAACTCACCACTAATTCCTATAACTATATAAATAGATTATGTAACAAAACGAAGAAGAAGGTGACTAAACTACTTTTCCTAACAAACAGGTCTACTAACCACAATAATAGAAATAAATTTGAACCGATTATCTAAAGTTACGTACATATTGGACATTATAGCTGTCATTCCGTTCTATAACCTAGCCGATTTCTGTGGAATTAGCCACCACCAGCGATCGCTTATCATTTTATCAGTCACGAAACTATTAAAATCCTATAGAGTAAGTAAGATAAATAACCAAGTTTCCCGTCCACTGCACACCCATTTATTCCCTTTTTAGGTTATAAGCTATCTCCAAAGGCTCGAATATAGTTTCAAGCTTAACATAGCTTACGTCCGATTACTAAAATACGTGCTGTTCTTACTTTATCCTGGATACATGTTGGGATGCCTGTACTTCATGGTGTTATGTTTCACAGAGTAAGATTTTTGTTTCCTACCATTAATATTACTATGCTTAATATTTATACTTCCAGACCTTGTTCTGACAATATGGCCTTAGCTAATAAAACAGAAAACGCCATTTCATACTCGATCATGACTGCTATGTTGATAATGTCTGGTACTGGAGGCATTGTGGATTTCTACAGCATCGAAGAAGTCAGTATTATACTGTGCGTATCTATTACAGGAACACTAACTATGGTGTATTTGGTCGCGGATTACTCAGCAACCCTTACATTAGCTGAGAGAGAAATGTAAGCATTTTTAGATTTTTATATTATCCATCTTGCCATAAAAGAACAAACGATTTAAAAGGGAACTTTTTTGTCTATGCTGCACACATTTCCAATAAACCTTTTAGTACCAATTTTAAGCATTCAACTTCAATAACCAATGACGGTTATTTTGACAATCATTTAGGCCCAATTTAAAATATTTACCATATTATGAAAATAACATTATTTTTTTGTTGGAGGAAAGTTTGCCATTCATGCGTCAGAAAAATAAAAACATAAATTCTATATTTGGAAATTTGTTTCGTACTTTATCATAGTTGCATTTTAGAACAATGTATACAGAAATGATAACAGTAATGCGAAAATTTATGACTACGAATAATATGGTGAAGCACTTACAACTTCGCATGAATCAATACCTCATCGCCAAATGGTTAGATTGCAAAGGTATGGATTATAAGGATCTTTACATAGACGCACCCAAGCAGTTGTTCGAAGAGTTCCAGATAAAGCAATATTCGAAGACTTTATCTACAAGTCCGCTGTTTCAAGTATGTAAAATCAAATATTTCGACTAAACGATAACTCTGCAGTTCTAGTCATTGCATTCTCACCATAAAAACACAATTCCTAAATATTAGCCTAACATGAAGATGTACTTAATAATAAGTGCACTCAAATAAAATTTTCATCACAATGGTATTGAACTAAAACGCTTCCCTTCAAATGTTTTCAGCACCTACATGTTAAGATTATAAAAAGATTAGCAATTTCATGCAAATCAGTTTCCTTGCCCCCCAATGAATACGTATGTTATGCCGGCGAGGTGTCTAGGGAAATGTATATAGTTGAGAATGGATATTGCGAAGTGATTTCTGGATCCTCAGGAAAAGTCGAAAAGATACTGGGTCCCATGTCCAGCTTTTGTGTGATTGACACACTATTAGGTAAATACGATTTCTTTAAAAGGGATATGCGAATACTATAATAATATTTGTAATACTTTACTCCAGGGTGTAAAAATATTTAACAAACTTTGAGTAGGGATAGTATAGCTTAAAATGTAAACGAAACCTTCAGTTAATATTGATCTGACATTTTCAAAACACCAACTGCCACGCGTTTATTTTTGCAAAAATAATTTAATTTATAAACAATCAACAAAGACCCCTCACCACAAACTGCACTAAACTGGACGTACGTTTCGATAGCAAAGCTATCATCATCAGCAGAAACACTGAACTGTCCAGTTTAGTGCAGTTTGTGGTGAGGGGTCTAGGAGAAGTTTGCAGCATTACCAGTACCACAGTTTGGAGTATTTTTGTCAATCAACAAAGACATAAAGTGAAATGTTTAAATATTTGTAATTTGTTTTCTTGGTAAATACTGTTATAAGAATTTTTTAAATACAGCAAGAAAAATTATATGTCGAAGAACCCAAGAATGAGACAACAAGTGTCAAAAGACATTCTTGTTTGTAAATTTTTGACATACCATAATATCTTACCATCGTTCAACAGCCTTTGTATAATTGTTAGAATGGTACTTATCGAAAGTATTATGAGTTATCAAAAATTCACATACATATTGTCCTCTGATAAATATTGTCTGATTTGTTGGTTCTTCTAAGTCCTTTTAGCCAGATTTTAGAAACCTTTAGGGTTTCAATTTAGTAGCAGCCATGACATTGATGGCATATTCGGTCAACTCATTGTTACAGCTGCTGGAGGTCGTTTGCATTAAAGTTCCAAAGAAAGGAATCAAGCGATCTAGATTGCGAATCGTGAGGCAATTTTGTTTCTGTCTACCAGCTTTGTCCAAAAGTTCTATGTAAATGCTCCCTAACAGCAATCGAAAAATGAACGGTAGAGTCATCGTATCGTCCTAAAACTACATTTGTTACCTTTGGTTCAAAGGTACCTCGCCATTATCTAAAAGACCAAGATTCTAGAATTGCAGAAGATTTAGTTACGTTAATGAATATTCAAAGTTTTACATAACTCGAGCTTATAGGATTTTCACATCTATTAAGGCATATTTTGAGGAATCCTTCAACAATGTCTGCTTAAGTTGCAACATGCATAATTAAACTTTTCTGATATTAGCTTTAAAAGAAAAAGTTACCATTTACAAAGATATTTTGTATTCCAAAGCATAATATGCAATTTATCAGATATCAATTTGTTTAGGAACCTCCAATGTTTGCCCAAAACTATGAATTTTACGTAGTAAAAAATTTATCTAATATCGAAAATTGTTATGATGAAAAATTGATACACACAAAGAATACGTTGACTGTTAGGAACTACACGTATTGAAATATCGAGGTGACAACCAAATATTTTGTTAATAAAACTCTTCTTTTGTTGAACCAATATTTCGCTTTTAATTTTAAGCTTCTTCAGGGTTTCTAATTAGAGTGACTAGTAGAAATGCCAATCACTTAAATATAAAAAGAGATCCGTATGGTTGGAACAACGGCCGATGAATCTTTAATTCATAATTCATTAGTAGATATGCTAGGACAGTTCTGGCGCAAAATCCCATAAGGTTTACATAGGGGGTCTAAATTCACTTTACTTCCGGTTTTTCCGGATGCCTATCACAGCTCTCGAAACAGCCCAATAGTTCTTAGAACAGATTAAACAGTTCCTAGAACAGCTTAAACAGTTCTCGAAACAGCTCAACAGTTCCAGGAGCAGCTTGAACAGCTTAAGCTGAGCCGAGAGATGTTGAAGCTGTTCTAATAGCTGTTCAAGCTGCTCCTGGAACTGTTGAGCTGTTTCGAGAACTGTTTAAGCTGTTCTAGGAACTGTTGAAGCTGTTTCTGGAACTGTTGAGCTCTTTCGAGAACTGTTTAATATGTTCTAAGAACTGTTGGGCTGTTTCGAGAGCTGCGATAGGCATCCGGAAAAACCGGAAGTAAAGTGAATTTAGACCCCCTATGTAAACCTTATGGGATTTTGCGCCAGATACTGTCCTAGCATATCTACTTTCATTGGCCACATTTTTACCAGCAAATGCACTTTTCAATTACCTATCGACTGGTATTTAAGCTTCAACTAGCGTTTTTATAAAATACACCAAATAATTAATTTTTGCGCCATTTTTCATTTTAACCTGCAAAGTCTGTTTTTGCTGTAATGGTAGCGAACAGACATGAAAACACGTGATAAGGTAGACAAACTCATATAGATTAATTAACATATTAGATATATTAGACAAAATTACCCAAGAAACTCCTCCACAATGCAGCACTCTTCCTCTAATAATATTTTTTTCATTAGCTGCTTAAACTGCTTGTGTAGCAAATATCTTATCTCCATGGTGAGTCTGTTATGTAACTTTAAACTCCAACAATCAAAAGATCTTTGTGGTGTTATATTTCTGGTATACGACAAAGGAACAATTATTCTCTTCAGCATTTGACTTTATAGTTTCCGTTAAGGGGTTCAGTGTAAATATAATTCTTAGAATCTGAATACACGTCAGTAGATTAAAGGATACGTATTGTAATGCAGTTCAATAATTGAAGAGTCTTATTGTAATAACGTGATATGCCACAAACAAAAGAAATGAATGATCAAGATTTAAAGTTTTGGAAAAAAATACATAAAATTGACTACCATTTAATTTAAAATTGAAGTATTTTTGGTGAGGCTTATCATGTTTTTACAATAAACCCTTCAATTGATGTACAGGATCGTTCAAGGTTTAGCTAATCCAATGAGGCGCCAGTAACTTCCCGAGGGTTATAAAAGTAAGTAGGGAAGGATTACGCCATCTCGCCGTTCGCGCTCCCAACTTCTAACGGAGGATCGCAGTGGCTTGCGTTGGAGAGGTTCGTTTCGATCGAAATTTCGACAAATTTTCTCGTTTTTTTTCGTACTTTTGTCGTCAAACTAAAATACCCTAACCCCGCGCGACGATTTTTTCCCGTTCGACCGTCATTTATTTCTCCTTTTAATCTAGCGCGACTTCGGATCCTTTGGCGGGAGACTTTTTTTTATCGAAACGCACGCTTTAAATGGGATATGTTATTGTGTCAAGCTTTAGTACTAGGAAGCTTCTTATAGCAAATAAACAACGTGCAAAAAACAATTGCAATACCTCGAAGCTGAAATCTTAACAAAACAACTGACTACATATAAAAAGTCGCTGATAATCATCAAAACTTCATACACGAAGAGGAAGTCGAAATTCTACCCTGACCTGCTTGCTGTTCGGGTTTAAACTGGATCGAGCATGTGTGGGATATGATGGGTCGCTACATTAGGCGTTTACCACAAGCAGAAAACACCTTACAGGAACTTCGTCATTATCTACAGCAAACCTGGGATGAAATCCCACGAGATGCCATTTATTACCTCATTCAGAGTGGGCCTCGCATAGTTAGATAGTGCGTAAACAATCGTGAGGATGTGACATTTTATTGATAAATTTTTACTGATAGTCGATATTCTTTTTTTTATTTGTTTTCCGCCTCATATGCTTCAAATTTAAGTATGCACGCTATGTCCTATACTATCCATTTCTCAACGCTAATGCTTATGGCACTTCTTTCCAACACTTTTTCATTTCAGAATTAGCAGGAATATTCAATATTCGTACAATAACCCACGTACGTCTAGTAAAACTAGGATTAACGTCAATTCAGGAAGCAATGACAATAGTACCAGAGATGGCTCAGCAACTTTCTTCGCTCAGTATACAAACTAGAAATTCTTTGTAAATACTATTCATCCTAACAAAAAAAAAACTATCACTTAAACTTATTTTTATAGGCTGCCAGACGTTTATTTACCCTATCATCTACTGTTGTACATCACGTAGATGTGGAAGAAGAAGAGCAGTCCTGGTTTGTATATCCGAGTAGCGTGGTGGACCCAATGTACATCGATTATCACAACGGCTGGACGAAGTTCGCAGTTTTGAAGTAAGCACTCGATCCAGTACGCACATTATATGCCCCATGAACGCATACATATTTGTAGATATTTCATGTTGAGAAGAACCATATTGCCGCATGGGAACTTTATTTTAGTTTGGGAAATCGTAAGAGCAATTTTTGCTTTCGCTTCCGCGATGCTCTTTCCCGTATTGGACATACACCAGCATTACATACGGAACTTCAACTATTATCTGCTGATATTAGACGCTTTCGGTATTATTGACATGTAAGCATCTGTTATCAATTACAACATTGTTAATCTGCATGGGGGTACTCGCAATTGAGGGATTCGTATTCAACAAATAAAGGCGTAAGCTGCTGGTGGAATTAATGACGTTCCGAGCTATATAGGTGTTTATTAAGTGATGCAACAAAATTTAAAAACAGCCGGATCATTAAAAAAAAAAAGCAATTATCTGTATGTCAGGAGAAAGCTTCAAAACTTATGGGAATCAAGATATGAAGATAAGCCTCAAGTGGTATTCTATCAACACCAGCTGCTTTGGTGAACTTCATACTTGCAGTTGCGTTTTCCAACTCAACCATAGTAAAGGATTTGACGTTTGTTGCCAACTATCATTTTCAAAGGAAAAAAAAACTTGTGCTGCAATATTCTTCTTTCTATCAATGTTCGTCTCGAAGGTACAGCAGGATACGCTACTGAAAGGTGCCTTTGATGGTATCTAATTGAAAACCCATACAAAAGTTACATTTGATGAAGATAATAACCCGTGCAAAATTTCAGCCCTCTACAACTGATAAGAGGGTTGATAAAAGCTATTAACCCCCAAACTAGTTATGAATATTTTTTGGCACCTGCAGAAAGGGGCTCATCCTTCCGAGCACAAATACCAAATTCTTGTCAAATATGCCCGACAACCCAGCTTCGTTGCTTTATCCAATTTGCTGTGGGGAAACAGGTTAAAAAAAAAGTAAAACTGGATATAAGATACCATACGGCAATAGTATAGGGTGCAGTAACACTAAGTCCGTCTTTTATTACTCTAGCTGTATTCTGGATAGCAATTTGACGTTTCGGGAAGGTAATATAATATTAATGCACCTTTAGAAAATATACTCCGAGATACAGGGTGTTTCATAAAAAAGACGCCACAGTATAACTCATTGCTTTAAATTACATTATGAAAGTTCTCTAATGACACTTGATTCTTCTCCAGATTATGAAAGTAATTCACTTTGCGCTTTTCGACTTACTGTTTCTCGTCAAAGATTAAAATATCATATATTCAAAAGAAAGTATTCCTACGTCCAAATGCCTTCAAATAAGAATATTTTTTTGTGTGGTAGCTAATCCACACAAAAACAGATTAGGTCAAGATATAAGCAAATTGTTTTTATCACGAGATGGTAGGGTGGCACTAGGAAAATATTGACTTTACCGGTTACAAAATGAGTTTTCCCGATTTCCTTAATAAGGAACAAATTTTTGATAAAATACATACTAGTCATTTGGGGATGAATAAGTGTAAATCAATTGCTAGATCTTATTGCTATTGGCCGTTAATTGACAGTGACATTGTTAAACTTTGCCAAAATTGTGAAACAAATTTCAAAATAATCCACCTAAAACAATTTTGCAACCATGGCCTCAAACATGTAGACCTTGGTCACGTATACATGTGGATTTCTTGGGCCCTATATTTAATAGCAAACATTTAGTAATAGTAGATGCGTTCACAAAATGGTTAGAAGTTTTTCAAATGAATGAAACAAATGCTAAAACGGTTAGATTAGATTAGATTAGGATTGGGGTGGCCTATCGACCTGTTTTACCGCGACCTTTTCAGATCTATTGTGATCCCCTTTTTTCCTAGAGGACGCTCTCTAGTTTTGTCCTCTTAATTAGGCCTATCATCTTTGAGAGCGGCTTCTTTATGTAGCTACTAGCTGTGGGGTTCTCCTCCCCCATTACTAGAAACCTTGTCCTCGCCAGGCCTTCACATTGGCGCAGCACATGAACTGGTGTTTCTTCCTCCTCTTGGCAGTATCTGCAGGTTGCATCATCTGCCAGGCCTATGTTGTACATATGCCTATTCAGTCTACAGTGACCAGTCAGCATACCTACAATCATTTTGACAGTCTTCCTGCCTTTATTCAGTAGATCTCTCGTGAATTCAGGCCTCTGCTCCTTTGGGAACTCTTTTGCCTGCCTTTGTCCCGGTGATTTTTGCCACCACTATCTGGACTGATTATATATCTATTCATTGATGGATTCTTTAATTTGCGATTTGGTAGTGCCGAAAGAGGGGTGGGCTCCAACGAATTGCCTTTTATAAATAATAAACAACAAGCGCAAATTGAACAATTTAAAGGTAGACCAACAAACTTTGAAATTGGCAGTGAAGTTTATGCGAAAAATCCGTTACAAGCTTTTAACTCTCCTTGGCTTCCTGGAAGTGTTGTAAATAAAACAGGAAATGTCTCTTATGATGTGAAAGTAGGAACAGATAAAATAATTAAGAGACATTCTAATCAGTTGAGATCTCGTAAGTCTTTATCTGTTCCTACCCAAAATTTGGACTCTCAATTAGAATTGAAAGAGCAAGAAACAGAAAATTCTGATGAGGCGGCAACTGAAACTATTATTGTTAGCGATGATGATAATCCTAGGTGTACTTCGCCAGAATCTTCTGTTAATCGTCGATATAATTTAAGGAGTCGAAACAATTAATTATTTAAGAGGATATATTCTGAATTGTATTAATTTTAAGGGGAAGGAATTGTGGTAAATTCAGTGTATTAACTTTTCGCTAGCGCTGTATATATTGTTATGGTACATATATTCTACTATGATTTAAAAGGGAATGTTACTATTTTACTTAGTTATATTTTAAAACTAATTAGATATTATAAGAAAAGGATATAATATGTAGCAGCAGACAGCCAGACGATGTCCAGGTGATGTTGGAAATCTCTGCATTTAGCAAGTCCTTCAAGGCATTTTCATTCAGAATATTCCCTTCAGGAAGTAAGATGATCAGCAGTGATACCTACACATCGAAAATTAATATTAGAATTTAGAATTTAGAATTTTTAGAAATTTAGAATTAGTGTACTATTACAATAGATTTTGACAGGTCAAAATTGGATCCAAGTTCAATTCAAATAAACATTCTTATTATTTTTACTGTGTATTTATGTCAGTTAAATTTAGTCTAATAACGTTTGTATATGCATTGGCAGTCCAATTGCTTTGATATGTCAACAGAAAGACATGGGGAAATTGCTGGAAATTGAGTTCTGTAACAATTCTATGTGTATAAATGGTTGCCTACTTTTAGGTGCAGTAATGAATTTTAAGATTGTTAATTTTACATAGTAATAAGTGTTTAAAAATTTCAAATGTATTTTTCTCACAATTCACTGATGCCTACCTTTATCATATTACAATTGTAAGGTGATTCCAGATTTTGTAATTATTATTTATTTTCACTTCGTTTAAACATTTGGCAGTTCATTCGGTCACATGGGCTTTCTCATGTATAAAACAATGGATATTCCCCTCATTTCGGTTATATTAACGGATTTTCACAGACAGTTGGACTCCTTGACGAAGACAATCGCTTTCAAGTCAGTTAAAACATTTTCAATTCGAACCATTCAACAGCCGACCTTTGTTCAAGGCGGACGTATCTCAATTTGTTCTTGTAAAGTTTAACGGCTATTTCGTAAAAATCCAATTTTATCCCATATTACAACCTAAAAATAATTGTTAATTGTTAAACAAAGTTTTTCACATAAATATTATCCAAATTACCTACTACCTCTTGGGTAATTTTTCTTCAACGACGATTTTCCTGAGTTTCCTGTTATGATGTTCCTCTCCTGAACAAGCCACTTTCCGTGATCTGATGTGACTACGATGTAAGAGGGCCCTGATCCGACATTCGAACATTCCAGATCACTCCAATGCTCGCAGAAGGTATTCCTCGTCAAATCTACCTAAAAATAAACGTATAATTTCAATTCCAATCCAAATTTAATTATACTTATAAGAAATTCCATTTTTATTCGTTCAGAAAGAATTGAGGATAGAAAATTGTTTGTTTCATCGCTAAGCCGTTTGCAGTTACTTGGAGAAATTTGTATAAATAGGTTTATAAGTATTTGTTATGTATTTACGTTACAAACCAATATCCAGTAATTTACCATCAAGGTTGGCCATTCTGTCTCGCACGTCTAAACCTAGCTTAACTCCGTTTGAACGGTCAGAAATCGCGGGAATTTTGAAATTTGATTTAGACGTATACACGTTTGAAACTATGAGTTTAAAATTGCAAAAAGTGGAATTACTTATAAAACTTTAGTGTTATTAATTAAACGGACTCACGTACTTACCTGAGATAATTATCCAAAGATTTATGTCTGATTTCAAACAAGTTCACATTTAGAATTTTTTTTATTAAATAAAATCACTTTTATTCGCACTTAAATGTTTTAATTTCACATGAGAAGTTGTTTTTCATTGAGGCACAATACTATCATGCCTACGATAGCATTTAAACTGGTCATTAACAGTAAAATTGAAGGAGAGGACATTTTTTGACATCCTCACTCACTATCTCTACTCTTACTAAAATATAAGAGAGGTAACGAGCTATTCCTAATATTTTTTATGTCAACGCCCCTCGATCGGAAATTTCTCGCCCTGCATGCCATCTGGCTGGTGAGAGAGCACACTTCTAATTCAAAATTAATAAAGATAGATGACACTGGGATATATAAAATTTTTTTTTTAATTTAATTAATGTATTTCTTTTAAAATTTATTTTTTTACCCGGGCTGTATGCTACTGTGTAGCGTTACCATATTTACTTTTTACCTAGGACCGTTTTTGTTAGTAACACGTTGTACGCATGCATGTAGATATATTTCTAGAATAAAGATTCATTCTGGGTCGAACCTTTGTTTAAATAACACAACACTAACTTCAGCAAAGGTTTTTATCTCCTTAAAGTTAAAGCCGTGCTTGCAAACGGAACTTATGAAACCAATTCGTTTCTCTTATACAGCAGGAGCCATCCAAACTCCAAACAGCTACATACGTCGATATATGCATGAAGCACACGCTTCTGTTCGTAGTTGATGTGGCTTATGTGGTATATGTACTATAAAACAACTTTTTTGTAGGTACATTCGTCTACATGTTTGCTTCTACAATAACTTAGGAATCCTCGTCACACATCCACGCATTACGGCAAAAAATTATCTATCTAGCAGTTTCATAATAGACTTCCTAGCGATTTTCCCCACAGACTACGCTATATACGCAGTGGAGAGACAGAGTATAACCGCTTTCAATAGACTACAAGGTTTTGTGAGGTTTAACAGAGTTTTGCAAGTATACCGTCTACCTGATGCCTTCAGTATCTTTTGCAGAGACGTACTTAAACGCCAAGGAGTATATTTGTGAGTTTGCATTTTGATTCTCATAAATTTCTATTGAGGATTATATAAAGTTAACCTAAAAGGTTTACTGAAACTCTATTTAAGGGAACATCTTTAAATATCGGTCAAAACTGATGTTCGTTAAACCGAGGTTACACTCTATATTCTCTGACGATAGTAAGTGCAAATGTTTCACCCTTACTAACCATTTTACCATTTACAGGAGCGCTTTTAAATATCTACTACTGACATGTGTATTAATGAACGTTTTTGCTGCTGTGATAGTTAATATATCTGTAACTATAGATGATGTCCTCGCAAGAGGCTTCATAGGTCTAAAATACGTAGAGCCACAGAATGATTCTTGGATAATGATGTACGAAGCATCATGTAAGTATAATAAAGAAATTTATACAGGCAAGACTAGACTAGTCAAATCATATAATACGTGATGTAATTTCCACCCAGAAAAAAAAAAAAATAATAGGCGTTAAACGCTTTTCGGTATTTTCATTTTCATTATTTAAATGTATTGAAATATGTCATTTACATTTATAGTTAGCCTTGATGTAACCGAACCCATCAACATGTACATCATGGCATACTACTGGGTAACTACAACAACTTTACAGCTGTCTTTCGGTAGTATCATGGCTGAGAGGGATAAAGAAGTTATATTCATCATATGCGTCATAGTGGCAGGTTAGTATTCTATGGATTTATCTATTTCTAGTAAGAAGCGATCTTGAAGCATCAACACTTGGAGATGAAACCTTTATTATTCCAGTGAAATGTCACATTTTGGGTCACAAGGCTTTGTAAAGAAATGGATTTAACCTTTCTCAATGTTTTACTAAGTCCAAAATTAACGAATTTATTCTACCAATTGCTTTCCTCATATGACAGTAGCTTGAAAAAAAGGCTGCAAAGGAGGTTTTACATTACAACTTGAAAAGTGAAGGATTTTGAGAATTTTCAAAAAATGTTTCAAGTAAACTTGCAGTAAATTGGGTTCTCGACAAAAACAGTTTTGGAAAATACTTCCTGTATCTCATACTTTTGAAACTATAAGGAAAAACCAATTCAGAATACTTTTTCTATGAATGGTGAAATAAAACTCAATTTTAGACTCCACAAAACCTCAAACAAAAAGAAAACATACAGCCATTCTTCCCAAAGTCAAATGCGAAATGTGACATTTTGTTGGACTACTCGAACTGAATACCTTCTGTCGAGCGTCCCGTAGAAATTTAATAACAAAACTTACAGAGTAATCTTGAGCAATTATGATCTATTTTTAAGTTCTGGGCCTATGTATGGAGCGAGTAATCCCTTTCTCACTAACTCAACGGCTTTTTCGTTTCCTTCGATTACTGAGTGTCCGGGCACTCGCAGCAAGTGACTTTATTGCGATGTGTCAGGCTATTCAGTTCTCGAATATATCCCCAAACCAGTCCTGATTCACGAATGCCTTCAGTATCGCCTAGCTGTTGCAAAATAGATCTGCTTGTTTTTGTAAGCGCTCTGATTGATTTTACATAGTTGCACAATTTAATGCCTCTACCTGAAAGGCAGTGGCATATTTCCTTAAAGGAAGCGTGATCATTGCGTTTCTCACTTTAGTATAGATTCCATCTCCAGACCCGTTCTGGTTTTTGATCCATTTGTAAACCAGATCAATTCTTCGAACCTGCCTCTATAGTTGGACTGATTCCAGCTTATTGACAGAAATTTCTGTTTAAAGGATATGTCGAAACCATGTGGTATGATCTCATTACCAAAAGGTGGTTTTCCACATGGTGAACAATAACATTGTGTTCCAATCCTGCACATCTGGCACTTGGTATTCTTACAATCTCAGATACCTCATTCTCGCCTCGGCCATTATTATCAAAGGGAGAGCAAGGATGTCTAGGAAGCATTCCATTGCTGCTGTAGAAGTGCTTATTACTCCTGTGAGTCCTAAACACGTTAGCCTCTGTATCTTGCTAAGTTCAATTATAGCAGTTTCCTGCTGCACCTGTGTCCACCATATCAAAGATGCATAGTTGATCATGGGCCTGATCACCGTGATATACGTCCAGTACAACATATTGGGATTAATCTCGTCTTTTTCCATAAACTCTTCTAGTCAACATGAGTGTTGTCTTCGCGTTGGTTTTAATCATCTGAAGCTGTCGATTCCAAAGCTTGCGTTCTCCAATCTATGTTTTGCCCATACATTTTGATGGTTTTGAGATTGGATTTGCTTTCCAGTAAATGATACTAAGATAGTCTTAATGGGGTTAACATTAAGTCCCATTGAGTGACACCATCTTCTCGTAAAGCTCGGTCCTCTTTGAACGACGTGTGAGAGGGTATTCTGAAATTTGCCACTTGCGTATATGGCAATATCATCAACCTAACATCGACAAGGTATAACTACATCAGTCAACCCGCATAAGAGTTCATCTACTATTAGGCTCCACATAAATGAGGATGTAACTCTCCCCTATGGGTATCCTTCGGTCGTACTAACTGAGATGGATCTTGTCTCCTACCTCCGCCTCCACCCACCTGGTAGACAGCAGCTGCTAGCTGGGCAGGCCGACGCCTATCTGCCCTCCCTATTTCAATGCTTGCCATCAGATTTCGTGTTGGAAAAAACGCTTTTTATATCTAAAGAGGGGGACACTATGGCCTTCTTTATTCGTCAATGCATCTTGAATTCAATCCGTTAGCTCCACTAATGCAGTCTCAGTGGATTTTCCCGTTTGATACAGGGGGTGATGAGAAGGGTGCAATGGCACCCGCTCCAAGATATCTGTTTTACTATAATTACCTACATCCTTCTCCACAGTTTTTAAAATAAGATGGTATAAGGCCGATAGGTCTGTGGGATTTAGGATGCGTAGTATCCTTTTTCCCAGCTTTTAGTATGAAGGGACTTTGGCTCTTCTCCAAACTTCTTGAATATAGCCCAGCTCCAAACTATTTCGACTTATCCTGATCATGTGTGGAAGGATTTCGTCCTGTCCTTAAAAGGATGCTGCGTAACTTCTTCCACGAAAACATTTCATTCATTCATCCATTCAAGTTAGGGTGGGCACTTGATGTCCGGGCACTTGAGCTAGGTGCTCATTGTACCATCCCTATTGATTCTCTTATTTGGTCTTCTCTATAAAGCCCAGTATCTTGCCCAGTGGAAACTTGAGGACCTTCGAGGGCTCCAATAGATCTTTCCCGAAGTACTTCTGCCTAAGTACCTTCTCGAAAACATTTTTTATAGTGCTAACGAATTCATGAACGCTTGAGCTACCGTATAGTAACACTTCTTTAAGTATCACACATATCTTTCTGTACTTCTTTTTGTTCTTGCATACTCATCTAGTTGATATTTGCGTTTGCTATATTTTAGTTAAAGTGCCAAATGCCGAGTTGATTTTGTAGGAATCTTTAATCTGACAATGTGGATATTGGACAAAATTATTTAAAAGAAATTGTTGAGTGAATCAGTTATTAATTGAATTTTCAAATCTTTTCATCATTATTTCTTATTTCTCACAATAGGTTACCTGTGGTTTACTTACGTAACCGTTATAATCTCAAACAGTAAAGCAACCATCAACGCTCACCTAACACTCTACCAAAATCACATGAGAAGTCTAATCGTTTTCATGAAGGATGAGAAAATCTCTAAGGAACTGCAAAAGTAATAATGAATACTTATAGTAAACAAAATAAGGTTTTGTCTCTATACTTATATTGATTTTTCCTAGGAAAGCTATCGACCATTTCGAGTACATTTGGCAAAGGACGCACGGTATGGACGCCAGTAATATCCTGAGACAATGTCACGTGGCACTGAAAAAGGATTGCGCCCTGTATCTATACGAAGAGACCTTGAAAAGGGCGTCCATCTTTGCAGATATGGTTACCCCCATTTTACAGGATGATGGGTACAATGATGAACGAAAATTATTACCTGAAAAACTACCCCATCTTGCAACTGAACGATATCGTAAAATATGTCTTCGTGATACATAAAGGCGAGGTTTTGGTAATCGGTCCGGATGGATCGTATTTCGATACTCTCACTAGGGGATGGTATGAAATTAATATTTGAATGCGGAATATTTGAAATTTCACTTTCAGTGTGTTCGGTAACCTTGACGACATTAAATATACAAGAAGTATGGTGACGTTCTTAACTAATTCAAAGGTAGACTTACTCACGATAAATACTGAGAAATTTTATTACTCCCTGAGGGATTATCCAGTGGTAAAGAATCGAATACTCAAACACATGCTGCTCGAAAACCTTGTAAGTTGAAAGAGCATTATTTGTTTCTAGTTATTATAATGACTGTTATTGTAGTCATATATAAAAACTAAAGAAACAAGAGGTGAAGAGGAACTTGCAGGTGAAAGCATAAGGTAATTTTGTTTCTACTTTTACGTATGATGGGTTGCGTTTCACGACGTAGCACAGTGGTGCCAAATCCCGAAAAGCTGGTCAAAAGTCGAAAAAAAAAGTTCCTATGTAGAAACTTTTAACTATCGGAATAGCTGTAGAACTACATGCAGTATGTATTACCAACATTAGAGCATGCCATGCATTCATACCTGTTTGTAAAATTTACTTCCTTTGTAACAGTCAAGCGCATCACTGCTGAAATGATGAAGCACAAGTGTAAGTACGTTTTCCTAAAAACGTTAAAAGGTTTATAGGTTAACATTTTTCAATTCTATAAAATGGATTCTTTTCTTGAAGACGAATACAACAATAATCCGTTGATCAAAATTAATGTTCACAACATGCTAATAAGTCAGTTGTCAATCTTATTGAAGTAATTTACAAGATTGACTTTAGAGAAGTCGTCAGAAAAAAAGCAAAAAGTAAAAAGTGTTGATGGATCTGGCTTCGAAACAAATTGTAGGCTGTTAATTGAATGTTTCTCTAAAACATATCAAGTAGTTGGCTGCCCATATGTGCCTCTAAGGTTTTTGTGTAGATTTGTGTAATGATGCCAGAAAAATCAACTGAAATATGTTGTTTGAAGGAAAATGATAAAACATCTACCCTACAACGAATGATACATCAAAAACAGTATACGGGAATAGGCGGCCATATTTTGTGGTCATATCTTGTTGCAGTCCTTGTGCTACACGACATACGTATGTGGTAAATTCATGAGACAGTTTTAGAAAAAATGGCCATATAACATATGTGTACTTATGAATATTGAAATAATTGGTAATATTTGTGGTAGATTACCTTCCATTTCTGACTGTTTCGTGAATATAAATGCAGTTTAATATCAAGTAAATCCGACATTTTGAACCCGCCATTTTGTTTTTCCAAAAATTGCCATCATACTGGTAATCAGCGATTTAAAAAACCCTCATATACAGAGTTTCATGAATATACATGCAGTTTTGCACTACGTAGTCCACCATTTTGGATCCGCCATTTTATTTTTGGTTTTTTTTTTTCAAAAATAGCCTTCATATTGGTAATAAGCGACTTGCAAAACCCTCGTATATCGAGTTTCATGAATATAAATGCAGTTTTATATTAATAAGTCCGACATTTTGAATCCGCCATTTTGTTTCTTCAAAATTGCCATTATATTGGTAATCAGCGTCTTGAAAAACCCTCATATATCGAGTTTCATGAATATACATGCAGTTTTGCACTAAGTAGTCCGCCATTTTGAATCCGCCATTTTGTTTTTTCCAAAAATGCCTTTCATATTGGTAATAAGCGACTTGCAAAACCCTCATATACCGAGTTTCGCCAGAATAAAATAGTAGCTTCATATTTTGGCCAGCTTTTCGAGATTTGGGACCACTGTGCGTAGTCACAAGATAGCAGATCACTTCGCGCTACACTAATTTATTTATTAGGAACAATTGTTTCTAAAATTATTAAATTTAAAATTAAGAAGTTCTAACACTTAAAACCTGTAAAAGTGTCTTTAGCCCAATAAATTTATGAACACCAAATGATCGAAAGAAGCATATTTCCGGTTCAATCAAATCAATAAGTACCTACATTTTTCATTAATTCAAGTTCAAGCGTTTTAATTCTATGTCCGGTATCATTTGGTTGTTGTGCCACACTCGATGATTTCAACCTTCACTTTTTTTTATTATTGTTATTTCTTATTACTAAACTATCTGTGAACGGAAGTTGATTGACCATTTTTTTTAGAATGAATTTGATAGTATAGAATTTTAAATATAATTTTGAGACGAAAGGCATTTTAAAAAAAAAACACTTAAAATATTTATGCAAGTAACTTCATGAGCCTTGAAATCGATAACTTTTTCAGATAACATGTAAAGAAAAAATGAGTAGGGGAGGGTGGTGCAAGATGGGGCCACGAGGCATGATCGGGACATCGTCTTATCTACAAAACGGCAGTAAGCATCTGTCAAATAATAGCAGTCCTAATATTGACAAGTGCTGTTTTGTGTTTGTTGTAATGTAGGAAACTTTACTAGTCCTAATAACAAAGTTATTGCTGTTTGTGTGTGAACTTTGCAATTTCCAGAATTTCGTTATTATTTTGATTTTTTTTATTTATTTATAATTATTTACAACTACACTTTTTTGTGCTTATTAATTGACATGTATTGCATGTATTTTCTATAGTGTGTTATTTGTTTATTTCAAATATTTAATATGTTATTATAACATAACCAGAAAATGTCCTAAAGAGGCAAGATGGGGTTATTGGTATGGGGCAACATGGGGACATCATTATCTCACTCTTCAATCTGGTCCGTCATGCCTGGATATGCCATTATGCTTTCTCGAAGACATAATGCCTATTTTTCATGTTAGGAATAAAGCACACGTTCAATCAAAGCGTAACAAGGGAAAGACAACAATCCTTACAAGCACTACTTATAAAAATCTGCTACAAGAAAATAGAAGTCTGGGGAATCCCTAAAGCAACTACAAGTGCTGAGGGAGAGTTAAAGGGAAAAAAATGACGAAGAAGAAAACAGAAGATATCAAGAAGCCGAGTTTTGTAAGGGAAGCAAAGAGATAGATTTTAAGGAAACGTCAAGGAAATAATCAAGTTCTTCTGTTGAGGAAGATGACGCTCAATGTTAGTATTGTAAGGGAAAGTATTGATACAATGCCATGGATGGCGAGGTTGGGTACATGGAGGCTGTGCGAATAACGTGGATGTGTTCGGCTTCTATTGTCTCAATTGTGAAGATTAAGTTTAATATTCTTATCGTTATTGTATTTTTTTTTATTTTAAGTGGTTCCGCTTTAAAGAGTTTAAGCTTCGTTCCTGCATGTTTTTAAGAATATTTTAAGAATCTATTTTTTTACCTATTACCTAGATTTATGGTACGACCCATTCTTAACTGGAACCCCATCTTGCCCCCATGGTGGGACAAGATGGTGCATTTACACATTTGTTTTCAAAATTTTCTCACAACATCAAGAGTACCCATCGAAAAATTGTAAATTCATCCATCAGCAGATAAATGTTTAAAGATTACAACAAGCGTACTATAGAACCTTGTATATCAAATATTGCAATCCCTGAATGCAGGTTCAAAGCTTAATGTTCCATCTTGCCCACCTTCACCCTACTATACTACACTATACGCTCCTCCTATCTTTATACTTAACGAAATATTTTTTTTTATTTACAGTATGGTAAATAAGAAAATCACGCGGGTATTCTCTGGCAACGTCACACAATATTTATTCTGCGCAATGTGCCTTGCGAGCTACATACTCATTATTTACCAGTTCGCGTTCAAGGATCACAGCATCTACTTATTTGTGGTAACTTATGCCTTAGATGTCGCCCATATTTTTAAGATCTACGTCGATTTACAATCGCCAAACGAGGGAACCTTCAGATCCGCTAGCTCAAGTCAAAATTTGAAGAAACGAAGGTAGATATTAATATATTGTGCTAGTGCCTCTCGCAGTTTCGAAGAAGAAATTATTTGATCAGAATCACACTGCCAGCTTTCGCCTCCCTTCACTAATATTTAAATACGAAGTGACATCGATTAATTTTTGCAAGAAATGAGATTTGATTATTTTTTCGGAATTACCCTACATACAATGTTGAACAAGATCATACAGCACTTGTATATCTTATTCTTTGTATATTTTGTGAGAGAAAAACATACATATTATGTAAAATTAGTGGTTTCAAAAATATTAGGTATAGTCTTGAAAAGAAAAACAACTTCGAAATAGGATTTTTTTGCTGTATAACATGTTTTGTTTCCAAATGCAACAAAATAGTAACATCTAATTAAAATTTTGTGACCCATAATTGGTTTAATTTAGTCTTTCTCTTTATAAAGTCTTAATGTTGATCACCACAAGTAAAATAAGAAATAAAACACAATGCGTTCACAATGATGTCAACAATAGATATTAATTAACATAAAGAATAAAGATTAAACTTCTCCGTGTCGTCCTCCGTTTTGTAAACATTTTTTCGATCTAGTATTAAAATTTTCTAGCAATATTCCGTAAAAAACAGGATTTATTTCTGCGATACATTGTCTAGTTACATTTTCTAAGTGATCTACATTTGTAAACGGTCGAAATCTATAAATTTTGTTTTTTATGTAGGCCCAACAAAAACGGCTATCCTTGGAGGCCAGAAATTTTTCGAAAAATTTCGAAGAAAAAAAAACATTGTTTTTTTTTTTGGTTTTGGCATTTCTAGTTTTGGGGGAAGGTGATCTATGTTGTAATTATTTTGTTTTACTTCAAAACAAAACAAGGTGTGCAGCAAAAATAATTCCCATTTTGAAGTGTTCCTTTTCAAGACTATAACATTTCCGAAATTAACTAATGTGACATAATACGTATGATTTGTTACACGTTAAATACTTTCCTACAAAACACTCATTTAATAATAATAATAATAATAATATGTTTATTGATCCAAACCAAAATACAAAAAAAAAGTACAATAAAAAAGAACACATACATAATTGTAAGGATCAAATGGAAGAGAATATCAGTCTCCAGCATGATGCTGTTGACTGGTTTTCAATTCTTTCCAAAATAAACTAAAACATAAAAAAAAAAGTTGAGAATACTTATTAGTTACAAAAGAAAACAACGAAACAAACAACAAAAAAAGGAAAAAATACTTGTTACCGTACAATAAAATGCTCGGATCACACAAGACCTTCACTGCCGCCGCAGAAGATCCGTTTTAATTTTCTTCCTAAAGCTAAGGGGAGACAGATGCCAGAGTTCCAACGGTATCGCATTATAGACATTGGCTATATTATATGAGAAGCACCTTCTATAAAGTTCTAAATTGAATCTCTTTACGCAAATGCAGTGTTTATACCGTACATTAATATTGTGAACATCGATGCGATACGAAATTTTATTATATAAATACGGGGGCTTCTTTTCTGAAATGATCCTATGAAACAGCAACAACGTCTTTTACCGTATATTCCCCTATAGTTATTCGTTTAGTTAACGAACCGATGTTTATTTAAATTCCAAATTTTTAGGTATTACGTCCACAAATAGTTTCATAATTGCATAATCTTTTGTTCTGTACTAGAAAAATTGAATTACATTCATCAACTATTAAGAAATTTGTTAATTAGTTGTTTCGCGCAATGTCAAAATGGCATTCAAGGTTTTTAAACCCTCTAATTATCACATCCAATCTGCCGCATCCCCTTGTTTGTAAAAATTCCTCCACAAATAGTTTCGCAATTAATTATTTTAGTTTCATTATAAACACAATTTCGGTCAAAGGCGTTCTAAAATTGTAAACAAGCAGATTATCGATCACACGTGCACTCGCACGTGCACCTGCTCGCATCCCTTTGGCCGCAGAGTGCATCTAGGCGGAGTTGAGCGCTGTCGGCCGAAACTATATAAGCGACCGCATGCCGTTTCGCTTTCATTCTGACTCCTGCCCAGATTCGCATCACTTCGATGTACTATGATTAATTTTCTTCAACAACGCTTCTTCCACACCACTTGCCCGCTGGCATAGCACCATGTAGAGTGCGATCACATGAAGAAGAAGATTCTTCTTGAAGATTTTTGGATCTTTCTGGCGTTAGGCATCGTCAACTTATTGTGTACAGATTCCTGTTGTTTGGGTCATCGGTCGTTGTCATCTAAGCTGCCCTGGCCGCTTGCTTCCTTCCCTTCCCTCGTCAATAAACTTATATCATCTTAGCCTAACGTTATATACAAATAAGGGAAACGTCACTCTCCGCGATCTTTTCTAAATTTTAAATCTCAATCAAATTTAATGTTTTAGTAAAAATTGCTGAGTATTTTTTTTAAGATAATTCAATTGGAATTTCTTTTTTTTATTATTTTGTATTCGAAACTTTCATTACCTTTTTAAAAAATTCAAATTATCCTTAATTGCTCATTTATCAATATATACATACATATTTTAAAATCTAGTGGTTTCTCCGTCGGTTGCATCGAGGGAAATAAAATCAAATAAACAAACTTGTTTTATTTATTTCTCTCTCCCCATCTCCTGGTACATTGCAAGGTCTTTCTTTTCTTTTTTTTTTGTTTATTTATTAGTTAATAATAATAATAATAATTTTTAATAATAGATACTTTTTTTGGCTGTCATGCTTGAAAACTTGTTGCACCGCCCTGAGATAGACCACAATGTAACAGATTTTCTATCGCAAAGTATAGCCAAAATAGGATTTGAACCAACTCTGACACAGAGTGATTCCGAAAAAAAACGATTAAATTCTTGCTAAAATTAAACAAAACTTCGTATTTGGATATAGTATTGAATTTGAAACAACATTTCTTAACAAAAGATTCATCTAAATCCAAAGACTGAGATACTTTACTCTTACCGTAGTTTCATATTTTTCATTTTCCTTCGTACACAATTACATTTTCGGTAGATTTTATGAGTATTATTTATTAAATTCAAAAATAAAAGAAAATCGCATATGCAGCGCACTTTCTGCCCGTCATTGTATTTCTTAAACCAAAATAACCCAATTTAAGTGAACTCTATATAATCCTGAAGTCATCAATTTTCAAAATAAAAAGAAAAACTGATTTTTTTCTTTTCATTTTTCGTTATTATTATAAATTTAAAACGGCTTATACCATTTTAATAAAATTTTTAATTTAGATCAGCTGGCAATATTATAATTTGGACCTGAATTTATTTAATTTTTTTTTTAGGAAATTCACTTTCAACAACTGCTTAGATGTGTTTTCATTAGTACCGATAGAGATAATGGGCGTGTTTTCAAGCAACAATAAGATGTACTTCATTTCGTTCCTGCGACTGAATAGAGCGCTTCGTTTGGTAGATATTAATTCGTATCTTCAGTTAACATTCTTTTTATAAACCATTGGTTACAGTGGCACATTTACCGCATTTTTAAGATAAGCTATAACTTCCTCAATGTCAACGTTTACTTATCAAGGCTGTTTCCATATTGATTACCATTGCTACGATCGTACATACGGAGAGCTGCATCTGGTATATGATTGGGGAAGATTCTGAAGGTGGTTGGATGTACAATAATGGTAAGTTGGTATTCGTAAGGGTAAAAAAGACGGTACCAAGTATTTTGTAGAGTCAGTTCATTGAACTGACTTGAAAGTTGATTTATCATACTATAGTAAAGCAATTTACTTTCATATACTTACATTGTATTACTACTTTCTTGATGTAAATAAATCAAGTTATTGTGTGCGCATGAGCTTGTAAGTAAGTATGTGAAAACTAGATTTCAGTAATAGTTAGTGTATTAGGCTTCTGCCAGTTATCCCTGCATTGGGTTTTATTCGCAAGTGCACCGATGTGGGATTCGTATTGCCGTTCTGATGATCACAGTTTCTGTAACATGTTGACCTGGCAAATAGATAAATATTTTGTGGTAGTTGTGTCTAGGCTGTTGGAAACCTTAACAAATTACGACTTTGTCAAAGATGCCATACATACATTTATGTAATGATGCCAGAAAAATCAAGTGAAATATGTTGTTTGAAGGAAAAATGTAAACATATCTACCGCTACAACGAATGATACATCAAAAACAGTATACAGGAATAGGCGGCCATATTTTGTGGTGATATCTTGTTGCGGTCCTTGCGCTACACGACATACGTATGTGGTAAATTCATGAGACAGTTTTAGAAAAAATGGCCACATAACATATGTGTACTTATGAATATTGAAATAATTGGTAATATTTGTGGTAAATTACCTTCCATTTCTGACTATTTCGTGAATATAAATGCAGTTTTATATCAAGTAAATCCGACATTTTGAACCCGCCATTTTGTTTTTTCCAAAAATTGCCATCATATTGGTAATCAGCGACTTAAAAAACCCTCATATACCGAGTTTCATGAATATACATGCAGTTTTGCACTAAGTGGTCCACCATTTTGGATCGGCCATTTTTTTTTTTTTTTAAATAGCCTTCATATTGGTAATAAGCGACTTGCTTATAATATATATAAAAATAATATTTTTAATTGTATAAGGTTGGGAGATAAGAAGGCTGTGGAATACTAAATAAATTGTAAAATATACCTTTGAAAAAGACGGAATTCCGTTGAAATGTCAGGATAACAGTGCAATATGAATTAAGAGGAATTAAAATATGGCCACTCATCACACCAATTTTATTTAAAAGTATAAACCCTGTTTGACCAAAAAAGCAAAATTCTTAATAATATTTTGTGGAATTTCATGACTTGCCATTAAAAAGCAAAAGAAAAAAGGAGGCAGTTTTTGAAGACTTATGGTGGGATTCTATACTTATCTGTAGCGCATGGAAGGTTATCTGTAAGTCTGTAAGCATATATAATACATGCTTGCAGACTTATAGATAATCTACAAGTGCTACAGATATGTACAGGATCCCACCATTAAGCTCGTTTAGAATTGATAGTTGCGGTGTAGACCTAAAACGACAAATAAAAGGTAAAAGCCATTATGGAACCAGCTTACTTCGGTCAATAGGATTGCAGGTGAAATACACAAAGAACTTCCTCCATCCAGAATAGTAAATCATGCACTGCTGTAGATTTATATGCAGAGTATTGGAAAGGGGCATTCCAAGCATGCCATCGGAAGTAACCGATTCCAGCAGCTAGTCGGCTACACAGATATGAGTATGTGGCCATTGATTTAGTATTTGCCATAGGCGAAATGCAGCTAATCTGGCCTCCTTTTTCACAACAATGTGAAAGGGTAGTAGATCCAGAAGAGCTTCTAGTGCCAATGACGGGCAAGAACAGATTGTTCCCGCGATTGCCACACTTACTATCCTTTATATGGATGTAGATTTTGTTGTGGCCTGACTTGTTGCGCCTTTTACCACCAAGCTATTGCTCCATAGGGTATAGTTGCACATACTACCATCACATAGAATCAGTGGACTAGCTTTGGAGATAACCCCCAAGAATTCTCACATATCCTTCGGCATGTCCATAATGATAGCCTCGCCTTGTAAGTGATCTTTTCCAAATGTGAATTCCATACCTACACTCAAACGTCACCATCGGAAACCAGATTTTCGATGGAAAACATGGCAGCCTATACTATTCCTGCATCTTTACCTTATGCTAAATGTAAACATTAACAACAATAATAACTAGATTTTAAACGTATAGCAAGATCAAGTGCTCAATTATACGATCTGAAAGAGATTCAGTCTCAAACAGGATTGTGATATTATGTGTGAGCTGAGGAAAGAGCGGGACAGACCCTAAAAGGTCTGGAAATGGCTGAAGATCAAAGAAGCTAATAACTGCTAGTACCAAGAAATTCCAACAAATTTTAAATTATATTATGGGCAAGAAATTTCCACATTGTGAATCATTATTTTTATTTATTTAGGTAGGTATCTATAAAAGTACCTAAATATTGGCTAAATAGAAACATTTAAATGCATTTCAATTAATCCTAGTTGGCAATAATCGGACTACGACTAGGTTATTTTTATTAAAACTAATTTTAATAAAATCTTTTTTTTATTATTGGAAATATTGGTTTATATTATTTGGGATTGATTAATGATATTTATGAATGATATTTCGTACCATACATTAATACTTTTCCTGTTATCAAGGTTTAAAAAGCAATTATTTATCCATATTTAAAAAGTAGTAAAAAAGCAAAGGCGTCAACGCCATGTATTCATTATAAAAAGCTTTAAGCACTTGGCACCGTCGGGCGCCGGCTTTTGACTATTTAGACGCCGTCGGGCGCCCTTAACAGCTTAGCGCTAAGAACTCGTGGTGCCGTCCAACTTGTTTTTATAGGTGACGCATTTGTCTGTATTTGTGTAAAAACGAAATATTCTGTTGCGATTTTCATTTACCCTTTTTTTGCTTGAGACTTATAAGTTATATTCTCTATGCTGATAGTAAGGTTATTGTTTATGTTTTTGCGATGTTTTTTTTCTTTTATCGAGAGGAGAGTCGCACGTTTTTATTGTGCAATGCTGACTGACTATTATTCATAGCTCGCACCTTTCTATATGAACCTGGTATACCAACTATATACAGCTAAAACCGAATCAACCCCAAACAGTAGAAACCCTTTTGCTTTTCATTAAAAAACAATTTCAAACAAACACCAATATATTGCACTGACGTTTACTGAAAATATCAGGAGCAATTACTAGCAGAAGTAGGTATTCAAATATTACTTAAAAAAAACAAAAGACAAATAATTTATTAGTGATTATTTCGAATACCATTATTTTTTTATTTCTAACTAGATAGGTAGACACTACGTAAATTTTGTAAATACGCTGATGATAATAATAAGAATAATAATAATAATAGGTTTTTCATTGTCCAACAGTACAGACCAGTTACAAGACAAATTTATAAAGTAATTTCATGCATGCATATACATAAAATTTCATGTATACAAAAAAAAATGAATATAAGTATATAAAAATAACAAAGTAAAAATAAAATTCAATACAACTAATTAGAAAGTAAACATAAAAAAAATATATTAAATGGGCTGGAAAAAAAATATCAAAATAACAATTATCTGCGTTTCTACACATCGTATAGAGTGGTGATGGCCGAAGTAAATTGGTTTTCGGAACAGGAACGGAGAACGTAGTTGTAAAACGAGCTGAGCAGCGTGGCACATGAAAATTTACATCACCAAGAGGTTGAGGGCAGTCGATCACACCATTAATTAACTTCCACATAAACCTACTACTGTGAAGTTCTCTGCGAGTGGATAGAGATTGTACATTATGACGGTCAAGCAAATATTGGTAATCAACTCCTCGAGGTGGATGAAGAGAGTCTATCCTAAATGATAGAAATTTCAAAAAACGACGCTGTAAGCGCTCCAAGGATAATTGGTGACAAATATAATAAGGCGACCACACTACAGAAGAATATTCAAGGGAACTAATAATAAAGGCGTAATGCAAAGATTTTAAGGTATCAACATTAGTGAAATATTTGGATAAGCGCATAATAAAACCTAGTTTCTTGGAAGTTGTGGAGGTGATTAATATGCAGGATGAAAGTGAGACGACTATCAAAAAGAACGCCTAGATCCTTGACGGTTTCAGATTTGGATATAGGTTGATTTTGTATATAATAGGTGGCTTTTGTAACCACTTAGTTTTTCTGCAGTAGTTAACAACATGACATTTACCAACATTTAAATTTAAATTATTGTTGAAACACGATTGAACAATTGTGTCAATATTTAGTTGAAGCTGAGCTGAATCAGAATGACTGGTAACGGTTGAATAAATCTTTAAATCATCGGCGTATGCTAGTACAGGACAGGAGAGTGACTTTAGGAGATTATCAATATATATTATGAATAATAAAGGACCTAAATTTGACCCCTGTGGAACACCAGACGTTGAAAGAAACAAATTTGACGAAAACCCCATTATAAAAGACATAATTAGATCTACCGGAGAGGTAAGATTTTAGCAATGTAGTAAAATATGGACTTAATCCAAATGCACTCAGCTTTGTCAGAAGGATGCCATGATCTATTGTATCAAAAGCACTAGAAAAGTCTGTATATACTACATCTACCTGTTCTCCATTATCCAGATGTTCACTTATGTACTGGGAAATAATTGATCCTAAATGAATGCGTTGCGTTTCCCAAATCAGACTACCTCGGTACATTTCGTATGGTCGCTTCAGCCAGCATAAGAGTGCCGCGCTTCGGGAATATTCGGGTGTTCGCATTTAGAATAGCGCGTACGGTATATTTCTCCCCGGTATGAAAAATGCTTTGATTATCTCAATAGCAAAGCCTTGTTCTACAGGTAAAATAGAATAATTTTAGCACCTTAAGATGTGTAAAAATATGGTTAAAATCTACAAAGGAGGAAGCCGTTTAAATGTTTATGTTTAATGAGTGTGCATCCTATGTTAGAAGAAAATGAGATAGAATTAGAGGTCGTGGAAACATTTTCTGAATTTCTTAGGCGATTAATGTTGTGTGTTTATTAAACTAATGAGTTTTCAATTTTTCTCCTTCCTCCTATCATACAAAAATCACCTAAGTGATGAATTCAACCATTATTATTTTTTAATTAAATGTACTATTTTTCTTTTATTGTTTCAGAGGGTCAATCAACTTGCGTGAACAATTACCTGTGCTCATTGTATTTTGCGGTGTCCCTGACGTCTTTCTGCGGCTATATGAACATACGCCCGAGGAAAACTGGCGAACTGATTGGCGCCGTTATAAATTCTTTATTGAATAAATTCATTGCAGCTGTCATCATCGGTGACATGTCATCTATAACGAAGAGCTATGCGTCCACTCTAACGAATTACGATTATAGCAGAAAGAAAATGGAGGTAACGGATTTATTGCATAAAATAAATGTTATATTACCACGTGGTTAATATTTAAGCATTTTTTGTTTACTTTTTGAATTTTAAAAGTCTCTGTTAAATAGGGTTTAAATTTGAAGTCTTACTAGAACGATTTTAAAGAGAAGTAGAAAGGAATGTATCAAAATACCCAATCAATAAGTTACTTTCTGCTCATAAATCTAAAATCTAAATATCTACAACAAGTTGTATGTTGTGTAAGCAACATTTCATTAGACATCGAGAAAGAAAATACAGTGTGAAAATGGTAACATGATTTCTTTTAGTTTTAAACAAACCCGAACAATGAGTTTGCCAGTGCTAATTAAAAACCTATAAATGTTAAATTGTGTAGTTGGTCTGCAAAAATAAAGTTTTCAGCTACATCCTAAATAGCATAAAAATACTAAATAAATATAGTAATTAAATATTTAATCTTTGTAATATATATTTTCTTAAATAAATCTTCGAATTTTCTTTTAAATTCTACCCATTACACGAGTTATGGTTTTCTCTTCAAATTATTTATTGTCGAAACAATACAAAAAGTGTTTAAGTACAATGTATTTTATAACAGGACCAATTGATTCTCTGTTTGAGTATTTATCTGATAGTAAATAGTGACACTATTACCTGCGTAATTGCTCCAATTGAAAACCACCTGTCTAAGTATAGCAGTTACCTACGAGGTATCGTCTATGAATCCTTCTGATGTAATTTTCAAAACTGCCGCGTTAATTCTGTCTCTGAGTATGCTCTGAATTCGTCAGCGTCTTGAGGAGGCATTGCACAAACTTTCTCTTTAATGAAATTCCAAACAAAAAGGTCTAAATACCGTATGGTCTCAGTATGTACCATCGGGTACCATATGCTTTACATAGATAATAAAAAAAAAATATACAAAAAAAATCCTGGGCTCTAATTGGTAAATGAGGAATCAAAAATATTAAAATTTCTTTGTAACCCTAAAAATTTATTATTGTTTTTTGTGCTGTAGATTTTTGCTTATATTTTTATCACACTACTCATAAATAATGAATAAATTCATAGTAACTTAATTTGTATTTCCTAGTTCTTCCATTTTCAGGGATTATTGGTTAAGTAAGATACGATAAATTAGTAAGATGCATAAAATGCCATAAGTATGTGCCACCTGGTGTTGCTGTCAAACATTCATAGCCTACATTAAATAAAATTAAATCAGAAAGGATCATATTTTAAAAAAAATTCTAATTCCTTCTTTTCTTAGTTTTTCAAAAACAAATAATCAAAACATCCTATGTTAAAAAGCAATCTTTAAACAAAACATAATGATATATTCAAAATCCTAGTAAACAAAACAATTTGTCATTTATTAAACAAAAAAAAATGTTATTTATAACTTACACTTTTTACATTTTATATTTATATACTTGAAAAAGCTTTGAAATAAAGCGAAACGCTTGTAGTAGTCATTAATGTTTTCAATATTTATGACCTAAAAACCAAGAAAAGAAAAAATTATATACATGGTCAAGAAATGAAGCTTCAAAATTAAAAAAAAATTGTTTATATAACTCAACATTACAAAGTATCGATATAGGCACACTATAAATCTATGAAAAGCAAATTTATCAAGCTTTGCAAAAAGCGATTATTATACAGGATATTTCATTTTAAAGAAATGATGATTATATGTACATTTTCATACATACCCCGTAAACGTAACTTATGAAACGCTCTGTATATTTTACTTAAATTGAATGCCACGTCAAGTTAAACCAAGGCTTCGTTAAACAATGTTTAAAATTGCACTTTTAGTTTTATTATAAGTAGAATTAGCAAAGATATCCCTACTTTTGCAAGGATCGGAATTTTCCAAAAAATGTTGAAATTAATTTTAATATTTTAAAACTATCATATTAATATTTAATATGATAGTTTTAAAATGAAAATACATAATTTCGAATTTAGTATATTTGTTTTTAAGAATATTGAAATATGTTTGAATTTAAAACAGGTTTTTTTGGCGTATAAAATCTGGGTTCCATATCATATTAGTAATGCAACCAATGATTTAATCTTAACAATTCTTCAGAACCTAATGACAAATAGGTATTAATGCCAGGTTATTAAAGTATATGTATAAAAGCTTGTATAGGTCTCCTAGTTCAGGGACGATCTCTTCAAAGTGATATTTATCACACATTCTGGTGCTCTCAACTTTCCGAATATAGTGGAAATAATAAATATTTTATTTCAGCTATTCTTGAAACATAGTTTCATATCCACGCCACTATTTAAAGGAGTGATGCAATACACTTCTCAGTTATGGGGTAAGTCTCAGGGTTATCAAATTCCGGTTTTCATGACGCAAGCCCCAACTTATTTGAGTGGATCTATAAAACGAGCAACTTACGGACACCATATCCATGAGGTAAGATTGATTCATATTTTCCACTCTGCATTTAGATACAACGTCCTCCAATTGATTTGAACCGTATGCGTGATTCGATTAATATAAACATGATATAGAATACGTAGGAATATTTATAGAATTGGGTCTTCATGGAGTGCCACAGCGATTTTATACGGATACTGATAAGGAAGCTGCGGGTGCAGAACTATTTCACGGGAGATACGATCTGCCAACAGGGTGACGTCAACGATACCATGTACTTCATCCACAGAGGCAAAGTGGACGCTTATTACATAACGAATACAGAAGAAATACATGTTGACAGTCTACAAGAAAACGATTGCTTTGGAATGGTATAAATAAATACAAGCGTATGGAATACACCTCAATTTAATTACATTCTTGCACAATTGTAGATCCAGGGTCTCTTCCCAAATACGCCGCATACACATACATACAAAGCAACTACAGTCACATCAATAATTTCGTTGCATTTACATACCTGGGTACACATGCTGCAGTTCTATCCGGGGTCGAAATTTTTGATATACGACAAAATCAGCAAGCTGGAGATGTATTCGAAAGGTGTGTGAAGTTTTTATATAATTTTCATTAATTTGTTATAAAGTATACGTAAAGTTTGTTAAATAAACTTTTGAAAATATATTTTGTAGTCTAAATGCGGAAGGAATTTCTACATTTTATATGTTTATTTACCGTATGTGCTAGTATTTAAACTATTTAAATTTAAAATCGTGTTATTGCACACCAAATCAATCACACTTACAGATAGATAACTTTCTAAACAGCTAATGTCTTAGGAATCTACATAAATGTGGAGAAATTGTCGGAAGAAAGAGCGCTGGTAAAAACGCTACATGCTAAAATATTCGTCAAGAGTAAAAGACATTACTTATTAAACTTACGCCCAAATTAAGCAAAACCATTAAATTTTGTCGTTTGGAGGCGTATTAAAAATTTAATTACGATTTGCAGGTAAAATATCATTTGAAGCAGTAGAAATTAGGAAAGAAACCTCATTCACACAATATACCAAAAATTCACCTTCAAATAAAATAAATCCCAGTTCATTTATGAAAAAAAGAAATAAAATTGGTCTCAATATTGAACCCTTTGGGACTCCCAAATTATTAACCAACCCAACTAAACCATCTTATACTTAATACTAACATATACTGCTGCTGATCCTTCAGAAATAATGAAATCTAGTCGTACATACATACTTAAAATAGATTTTTTTCCGGCATTGTTAAGTAGTAAACAAAAGATGAACAAATGCAGTCGAACCTCTTGCTGAGATTAGAAAGAATCCCAACATAGCACTCACCAATCTCAACGTAATCCAAAAAGTTTTTGTAAAAAGATATTAATCTATGGATATTGTACTGCAAAAATGAAAACTATTACTTATTCAGGTATTCCGCCTAAGTGGTTCATTAAAAGTTTATGATGTATTATTTACTTATATTTGAGATTTTCGCAACATTATATAATCGATTGAAACTATAAACGTGAGATACTTTAACCAAAATATCACTTCTGGTTGACCGGAAATGGACGTCAACTTTGTTATTTTAAATAGAATGATATAATTTTTTATTCAATTTTGGATTTTACGACTATAAATACACCAGTCTTCATTAACTATTCATATGCCCTGTATAAATTATAACAATTCAATTGTGATTTCCGATAAAATACATATATACTAGAGGAACCAATATTCAAAAATCTTCTTTTTGGAAACAAAGTTTATCTATAAAAATTAATAAGTCAGTGGTTCTATAATGCATGTTAAAATTTTAAATTAGGTTTTAATATTAATAAATAAATAATTATATAATAGAGTAAATTATAAGAAAATCTACTTTTATAAAACACACTTAAATTTAGAACACGAGTACATTTAAGTCCTATGAAACGGGTTTTGATACAATTTTTAGGATTGTATTCTTTCAATAAAATAAAGAGGAAATTCACATACCTAGTAGTTGGACGACTATAATTATACACCATGATCAAGTAAAAGTATCAAAGTTGATATCAAAAAGTCTCTACATTGGTTAAAACTATAGTTTATTATTTACTTTCATGAATTAGCTATACGTTTGTTTGAAATCTATCGTCGCACTTTGTGAAAAGTCGCTGTTGTACTCTAACGATAAATGCCTGCATTTTAGGCAACTAAATATACACCAACGCTATCATTACATAAATTTGCTCATAACTACTTGATTCTGAAGTAATAACAATAGATGGCACCCTAATATTAATATCACTCAATTTTCAAAATGTTTATAGGTTCCTTATTTCGTCATTTTCTACTTAACTAATATTCTACATCAAAAGATTGTCTGTTGATTAAAAGAGTAGATTTGACTATTAATAAATGGTTTCTCTTTAAATTATTTTATAATACCCTTATTCATACATTCTTTTATAATAAATACATATACCTACATTTACCAGATGTGCTGTCAAAATAATATATAAATTAAGTCTGTTACTGTTTTCTGTTATCCTCCAAACCAAGGGATAATTTTTTGATCTATATCATCGATCTAATAAAGCAATTTCGCTATTACAAATTGTAATGGAGCTTATGCCATTGTTTTCAGTACTTTAATTTTGGGATTGGTTGATTGGTAACATTTTGTAACTGTCATTTGTCATCACAAGCAGCTGCCAACAAAAAAGAAATATTACTAAATCCTGTATTTGTATAGGAACAGTAACTTTATAATTTAAATAATTAGTAGCCAGCTGGTCTTACTTTGATTGTTTGTGCTAAGGATTGAGTCATTTTTTAGGATAAAAGGAAGACCGTTTTATTTAATTTTTTTATATAATTTTCGATTCGTTTAGTTCTGGTCTAAGATTGCATATTACTGGTTACAATTTAAAATCTATAATAAATCAATTTTACGTTACAATCTTAGTTTGCTCCTCCACATATAAATTTCAAGCCTCTTTGTTTGTTTAAAATATTTATTACCAAAAATCAATAATTTAAATTACAAGATATCAACTAAGTATATTTTCCAAACCATTTCAAATCATACGGAGACAACCATTTATGGCAACCTCCCATATTATTTTGTATCAAGTATTTCATTGTATATTGATTACAATTCTTTCGTTCGTTCTCCTCCTCTTTTTGTTTCATTTTATCCAATATTTGCTGTGATACAGCCATGGCTTTGAAGGGCATCTTCTTTGCCAAATCCTCTAGAAAGTCTTTCACTTCGATATATTCACATTTACCTCCGATTTCTAATATTATTCTGCCTGAAACATACAAAAAGCAACTTAACTTATTCAATTGTTTCTTTTTATATGTTGTAAATACCCATAATAATAATTATTATTATTCAAATAGAAAAGTTCTGACCTTTTTAATAAATTAGATAAAAATATTTTTTTTTGTTTTGCTCAAACATTTTTTATAGCTTTTATACCTGTTGCTTATGTACCTTTTTTTTTGCTCAAAATGATATTTATTCTACAATAACATGTAGTGTCTGTTAAGCAAACTAAATGCTTAGGTTGTATCTATCTTATTAAAAAAAATAGTAAATAAAATAAAAATAATAATTTGATTTCCTTCATTATTTTTTTTATCATTTTGTTTGGAAATTTTGTTTGAAAATTTCATGGCATAAAGCGTCAATTTAAAAGATAAATAAGTTACCAAGAAAAACTTTTTTTTATCAAAAACAAATTTATTTAATTTTTTCTTTATACTGAAACTATAAACTTTTTAAAATTGATATTTTGCAGAAATATAATTGACATTTGATGTAACTTATATTATAAAAAATCCACAAAAAATATTTATTGAAGTCTATTGCAAAGGCTATTCCACTTACCAGCTTTTATAGGTGTCACATAATGATCGATAGCTCCTTTGCCACCTCCCATTCTTTGACCTTGCCCTTTCTTAGTTACAGGTTGCCACGGTGCGTCAACCCTCCATATAGCGAACATCCTACTGACATCCATTTTTCTACCCACAGTCAAACGCAACATTTCCAGGTGCCCAAATTTTAATCGACCTCCAGTTAATGCCTATAAACATCAATATCAAACAATACCTAAAGAACTTGCTATATTTAAATTACTTACCATTAAACCATATTGCTTATACATTAAAGTATTATGTACAAGCTCTGGACCTCTCATTAATTTCAATTTTTTCTGCATTTTTGGAGGGCGAATACTGGGCGGTAATTGTGGAACCTTATCCATATATCTCAACTTAGGTCTCTCCGGCATATCAAAATCTGCAACATTGCCATTTAACATCTCTTTAACTCATTTAATATTATTATACTACATACCTGGATATTGTACTGGAGGTGGGAAATATTTCAATCCACGTACTAAAGGCAAACTTATTGAACATGCTAAAACATTTTATTTTAATGTTGATAACAATACATAATTTGAGACATACTTCGTAGTATACAATTGTTAATATTCATTGTACTAATTCAATTAGTTTTTTAGTTATGATTCTGAACGAAGACCCACTGTTTGGCTGATTTATACGAGTTTATATATCTTTTGAGGGAACGATCATGTCTCCACTAGTCGAAAATGCCGTTTCACTTTTTGAGCAAAGGAAATAACTCAAATTCTTTTATTTTCTTCTACCAAGATTCAAATTGAGGATTATTTCTAGGTTATGTATGGATTAGTTTTGACAGATCTTACGGTTGGCTTTACTGGTGACAATCAGACACTGTCGCCAATTGTTCAACCTTAAAATATTTCAAATTAAAATATGAGCAAAAGAATAAGAATACACGAAAACCGATCAATTTTGTTTCACATTTGTCATAAAAGATAATAATTCGTCAAAATATCTTTTATATTATTATTTTATAAAACATCAGATCATTGCCCCACCCTTTTTTTTTATTTTTACTATTTCAAACATGGAAAATTTGTTATCCTTCGCACATAACCTCACTTATTAAGCGCCATTTACGCTTGACAGTTGAAGGTGTTTGAGGTGTTATTACTTGTTGCTCCTTTATAATTCATTGAGGTGTTTAAAATTTATTGAAAATAAAAATGGATTTCTTAGAATATTCGGATATAACAGCGGAAATAAAAGGTTTAATGGTAAGTTAATATTGTTTACGTTTAATTTAATTAAAATTACTTTTCTCTTTCACCACACCATCTTTACAGACCTCTGGTAAATTAAAAATGACCGATCAAAATATCATATTTAAAAACAGTAAAACAGGTAAAGTGGAACAAATACAAGCAAGCGACATGGATATTGTCAATTTTCAAAATTTTGTTGGGTCATGGGGTTTGCGAATATTTCTGAAGAGCGGTACCCTGCATCGATTTGCAGGGTTTAAGGATTCGGAAAAGGATAAAATAGCAAAATACTTTAGCAGCACATACAAAATTGATATGCTCGAAAAGGAACTTAGTTTAAAAGGGTGGAATTGGGGAACTGCAAAGTTTTACGGATCAGTATTAGGATTTGACATTGATACCAAAACTAGCTTTGAAATTCCTTTGAATCATGTTTCTCAATGCATAACTGGTAAAAATGAAATCACAATGGAATTTCATCAAGTAAGTTTATTTGATTATTTATTTTTGTGTGTGTTCTTTTTGATGAAATTTATTATAGAATGATGATGCACCGGTTAGTTTAATGGAGATGAGGTTTTTTATACCTTCAAATGAATTAGCTGGAGATTTAGATCCGGTAGAAGCTTTCCAGAAACAAGTAATGAATAAGGCTAGTGTAATTAGTGTTTCTGGTGATGCAATTGCTATATTTAGAGAAATGCAGTGTCTCACCCCACGGTAAGATTATCATTACTTCTCGAAGCTAAATTTCTACTGTTTACTGATTATTACATTTTAGTGGTCGATATGATATTAAGATTTTCCAAACATTTTTCCAACTTCATGGCAAAACATTCGATTACAAGATACCAATGTCTACTGTGCTACGATTATTCCTTTTGCCACATAAAGATAACAGACAGATGTTCTTTGTGATTAGTTTAGATCCGCCGATTAAACAAGGGCAAACAAGATATCACTTTTTGGTGTTGCTATTTGGGCAAGACGATGAGACTTCTATTGAGTTGCCATTTACGGAGTAAGTAAATTGTTATTATATTCTAGTTTGATGTAATTTCAAATAAAATATTTAATATTATACAAAATACATTATAGCATTTACAGTTGATACTCTGTGACATTTTACACAGACTAGCCATTACTTCACAATGCACATTTAGAAATAGTATTTTTTAAACACTAACATTTCATAGAAACGCATACATAATCTTATCCATATCAAGATTTATTAGATATGTAATTAAACATTAACCTTTCAAAAGTCACGCAGACGTTTTCGTCATCTTTGGGACCATATGATCTGCTACAAATTATGTTAAAAAGTGTTGTCATTACCTGTTATAACTTCGGAATTAATCCTAAAAATTTAAAAATCGCGCAAACTTTAGAGGAGGCTGTAGCTTGTGATATGGATAAAACGCGCCAACTACATTTACTCAAGCATCTGAAGTTTTTGCTAACATTCATCTGGGCAAAAATTTGGGCCTTTCCTCGGACCTAGACATCTGGAAGTAACTACTCATTTATTTATATAATCCAAGAGTTATTACATTTTTCATTTTGAAAGCAATGAAGCAATTCTTACAAGACACCTAGAAAACAAATTAAAATTTTGTGAAATCCGTGAATGAATAAATATTAACAAAATGAAAAAAAAAAACATTATTATTATAAAGTTGATCATTTAACTAAGTTGTTCTACCCCAAGTAGCAAAATTTAAAATTCCCGCAATTATTTTTAGTAACTTCATCATTGAAACACTAAATTACCAATAATTTTGTATTAGATTACTAGTTACTTTGCTGTCTTTCGGTTGAAGTTACTAAGAATAATTGTGGAAAATTTAAATTTTGCTACTAGGGACATTTAGAGCAAATTTCTATTTTTCCTATTATTTAATATTTAATTATTTATTATTGTATACTTTAAAACTAGTTTGAAAATAATTTAATATTAATAATATGAAACTATTTATAAAGAAATGTTTTTAGAAATGGCGCATATTATTAAAGATTGAAGCCCAAGAAGTAATCTAAATAAAATTGAAAGCTCATATTCTATATTTATAAATTTCCTTTCACAACATGGTTTGTTAGAAAATTAGAAACAAAATTTAATAAAACCAAATTGGATTTTGAACACTTTTTACTTTCACAATCTTCGTGATTATACACATCATAAACAATCAGTATTTAAAATGTTTCTCCCGCTATTCTTCTGCATTTGTAAGAGTTGTTTCATAAATCTATTAAGTATCTGAATATGAAAAGAAATTATTAGTTGAAGTGTCTAATAGTGCTGTGAACTGGCTAACCGATTAATCGAATTCCAGTTGAAATCGGTTTTAAGTTCGGCTATAAAAAAATATTTTAAATTATATTAAAATCGGTTTTAAAAACCGGTTTCTAAAATAGGTCTTAAAAATTGATTTCAAATGAAATAGGTTTTTAAAACGGGTGTTTTGAAACGGTAAAAAGTGTTTGCATTGTGAAATATAACGATATTCAATATTCATATGCTTATTAAGCAATGTTCAGAAGATTGACTGTAGTGTCGTAGATTATTTAATGAACATTTTACCGTTTTCAGTATTAATGTCTACGTTCTTAAATTAGATATGTATTTGAAAAAAACGAAAATTATATTGATACTTAATAAATGCCTATTCAATCTTGACACACACCAAATATTGTTAAATATTATTCTCTTAATAATTGCACATTTTTTTATTTTTACTTCAAAAATTGTTACAGCATTGAAAAAGAATACTTCTAGAACTTCACTGTACTATACTGTATAGCTTGTGGGACTGATTTTATTAAGAAATACATATCGGTACCTATAAATCTAAATAGCAAATCGTTGTTAGAACAACCAGAATTTTTTACTTAATCGTAGAATGCATTAAATAAAGTCAATGTTAAGTTACATTGCCAGCACACAACGACTGCAATTCTAGTTCCCATGTTATTGAAGCTAAAACAATGTAAAACAAATATTATGTACCTAATACAATACAATATGCCCTATTTCCTGAAGAAGGCGTAATTTTACCAAATAGTATCAGATAATTTATTTAGATGACGACTTGCGAATAACGACTTGAAAATAATGTTAACAACATTGGCTGTGTCAAGATAGAATACGCATTTATTGCATATTGACATATAGACATAGACACAATTATCTTTGAAAACCACTTAATCGGTGTTATGTATCTAACTGCAATTTAACTGCATAGTTACATGTCATCATTTGCGTCCACGTAAATGATCAAATTTAGCGACTCGTTTCATGTAGGTGTTAAGTTATTAACGACTCGTTCAATAAAGTTAAACTGCCTGTAATATTTGTCAAAAAAAAAAAATCGAAAACCGGTTTTGATTCGCAGCCTACTATCTAACGTTTTTGTAGTTTAGCAGCGTTTTAGACTTTGTTTTAAATCGAACGTCTTAGCTGTTCGTTGCTGTAGAAATAAATACGATTTCAATAATTTTAATCATTTCCGAAAAAATTGAATGTACGGAATTTGTATAATTTTTATGCTTCAGGGAGGAATTAAAAGAAAAATATGAAGGCAAACTTGAAAAAGAAATATCAGGTCCCACTTGCGAGGTACTAGGAAAAGTGATGAAAACTATTATTAACCGAAAACTCACAGGAGCAGGCGCTTTCATAGGGTAAAATAACTGACTTTTCCCACGTTTCCGATCGCATTCGCTCAATAAAATAATTTTTATTCATTTAGCCATTCTGGCACACCAGCAGTTGGATGTTCCTTCAAAGCAGCCGCCGGGTATCTATATCCCTTGGAGAGGGGCTTCATCTACGTACACAAACCCCCACTCCATATAAGATTCGAAGAAATCGCTTCGGTGAACTTCGCCCGTAGCGGTGGGAGCACCAGATCGTTCGATTTCGAGATCGAACTGAAATCCGGCACGGTTCACACGTTTAGCAGCATAGAGAAGGAAGAGTACGGCAAACTCTTCGATTTTATCACCTCCAAGAAGTTGCACGTCAAGAACAGGGGTAAAAATGATAAGACGAGTTACAAAGATGATTTCGGGGATTCGGACAACGAGGCTGAGCCGGACGCGTACCTTGAAAGGGTTAAAGCCGAAGCCCAAGAGAGGGATGACGATAAGAGTAGCGATGAGGAGAGTACGGATGAAGATTTCAATCCGAATCAAGAGGAGAGCGATGTCGCCGAAGAGTATGATAGCAACCATAGTGATACGAGCTCGTCTGATGAAGGTTCTGGTGGCGGATCAGGTAATGTTTATTTACGATTTATTTAAAAAAAAAAAAAAATTAATCATATTGCGGTGAAACGGTAAACGACAAAGGAGGGGTTGCAAATTTACAGTAAATAGCAGATTTCGAGTTTATTAATAAATACTTATTAATAAAAATTATGAGTTTGGACATGTGGAATGCCCATTACTAAAATATTAGGTTGTTTGCTCTCTTTCCCCAGTCTGACGTTCAATTCTTCAAGGCCCTGTATCACTTGTTGCATCCACGTTGCTGGTGGATGCAACCCTTCGACCTTCACTAAGATGTCTGATTTCTTCCCATTTTAATCGGTTGTTTACTTTCTGCCTCCCAGTCTGAGGTCCATTTTTTCATGGTGCTGTCACTTGTTCCATTCAAATTGTTCGTGGTCTGCCCTTCGATCTTTTACTAAGATGTCTATCCATTACCGTCCAGATATTCCGGTCATGCAGCTAACAGGCATGTAGTAATTTCACTGTATGAATCGTTGCACGTCATCGACAGAACTTTCAGAATGGCAAATATAATGCAATGAAATTACCCATTAACGCCCAACATTAATCATACAGTGATATTCTTATTAGGTTGCCTGCTTTAAAGTAACTAGTGTGTACCTAAGGAAACGTTGCCACGATTCATGTTCATGACATTAGTTGCCATTGTAAGCTATCGGATATTAATAGTATGTACCGCGAATGATTTGAAGTAACCGCTACCGTGGTTTCGGTTAATATCTGGTAGTTACAGGTTCCTTGAAAAATACGGTTATTCACGGAACACAACATAACCATAACACAGATTAGGTACCTGTAGATACCTTAATAACGATACTTACCACAACAAACCAACTTCTAATTCTGGTAACTGTAGTTGCAACCGAAACTCACCATTTTCAGTAACAGAGTTCCGTGAATTACAATTTTTCAGGAACAGGTTCATATACGGAAAGCAACAACGGAGGTCACCGCAACCACGGTTGCTGCGGTTCGATTCACAGTACATACTATAAATTTGTTCGCGTCGCATGAACTATTTGCACTATTATGCACTTTAAGAACTTTTGTGTGCAAAAGTGCATAATAGTGCAAATAGTTCATGCGACGCGAACAAACTTTATAAGTAGAATTTTATGTTATCTATGAGGTTATGGCAAATTTCATTAACATAATCTGTCAAATTGAAGTTTGTGTATGAGTAGATATTGTGCAACATAGCGTCAAAGTCATCAATCACCTGTAACGATTCATTCGGTGAAAATCCTATAACACCTATACTTCTACGCATCAGTATCCCGAGATCCCGACACGATACCTACACCCACCCCATGACGAGTGCCTGTATATTTAGTTGGCGTTGCTCTATTCCATTATTGGCTTTTCTTGTTCTGTCTTTTACCAATTAAAGAAGTTTTGCGAAGAGTTGGATGAAGCTCCCGCATGTTTACGAATCCATAAAGTTCTGGCCAAGGATGGTAGTGCTGCGTTTGAAGTTGGTTTCATCAAAAGAACTGAAACGAGCAAAATAAATTGTTTAATTGTTATATACTTGCAAATAAGAGCCAGCGCACACGGGTCGACTGCCACTCGACGCGCGCGCGACTCTGACTGGGAGCGATTTTCTCGCCTTCCGGCTTCCTATGCAAATAATACGAATGCCGCACACGGGTCGACTCGTACTTGACGCGGACATGACGAGATTGCGACGCGTGCGACCCTTGCGATGCGGTTGGAAACGAGCATGTCGCACGAATCGCATGTGACGACCGCAGTAAAACACATTCACTTATCATTTTTTTTATTTATATTGTTATAGTATCATTATTATTATTTAGCGAAAGGGACACATAAAATATTAATCTGGTTCTACTAAAAAAAAAAGAACAAATACAGTGACGTTGTGTTAAACTCTTGAATACTTACTAAAAATGGAATCGTTTAATATTAAATTTGTGGGTGAAGTGGAGAAGCATCCAGAACTATATAATTATAACATCCGCGAGTATTCTAGAAAAGATTATGTAGATATAGCGTGGAATGAGGTCGCTAAAGAGGTAAATTTATCAGGTAAGAAGTAAATTTATTCCACTTCCTATGTTTCTTTTTTTTTGGTTCTTTATGTAAAAACAACTGATATATATCGACGTATTTGTCAAGTTATTACAAAACAATTCTTTTTTTATCGTTTTTCTTCTATATTTTCTAGTTCAGTTCCACTGCTAGGGTAGTGATGCCATCGGGGTCAAAAGCAGTGGCGGCTCGTGAGTTATGAAAGAGGGTGGGCACAAAATAAGAATTTGCCTAATTTTTGTATGTACATAAAATCTATTCTCCTATTTTTCATGCTGGAAAAGACGCCTATGACTTTGTTTTAATGCGTTTGAGGGTGGAAAAAAATCGTTCACATTCTGCTGTCGACATGGGGGTTATAGAAATAGTATCCAACAGTTTGTATGTTTCCGTCAAAACTTTTTTTAGGTTGTTGTCTATTATGAACACTAAAAGTGGCAAAACACTACCCACACCTACGTCGCACATGTCATCGCGCTTATAAATTACTGAAAATTCACTTTTCAATTTTTCGTTGTCCAACATTCCTAATAGCCAAATTTCCCGCAATTCTTAGTAACATCAACGTTGAAACATAAAATTACCCACCATTTTGTACTACATTAATAGGTATTTTAATGCCTTTACATTGAATTCAGTAAAAATTGTGGCGGGAAATTAAAATTTGGCTATTAGGCATAGGATAAGATTTCATAGTTTTTTATAGACATAATTAACCGACGTAAAATATGACGATTTTTTTTCACATCTCCGTTGTACTTAATTTTATGTCGCAAATAAGCACTGTCTAACTATTCACTTTGCCTAGAATATTAAAATCCACGCATGCATTCATGTGAGAAACGGAATTTCCGTGTTTCTTTGCCCTCTTTTGCGATATGCTTTAAATCATTCAACCCTTGTTTATTCCACGCACTAACCTCTTTCTTAAAAATTAAGCAGATAAAACAAAATAGTTTATTTGTTAGTGAACATCCGCACATCCACTCATATTTTTCATATATATTTTTATTGAATACGCTACTGTAAGTTCGAGAGCGGATTTTTTTTTTTTAAGATTTTGCACCCAATTAACTTCCATCATTAGTAATAAACGTCACTTCAAGCCTTTGAAATTAGACATGCGCGGTACGCATTGAAAATGTTGCAATCACAATGAGTGCAAGACGTTAACTGGGGACACGAAATTGCGTGCCCCAAAGCGAATATGGCGAAGATAAACGGAGCCGTCCGATTCATACTCGAAATAAGTACATCGGAAATAGTGCCCCGGAACATAGTTTTGAGCGTTCGCATATGCGCTAGTGTCTGTGGTGCGGAAGTAAACTTTGATACCATCGTTATAAAAATACGTAAAAACAATAAAATAAAATAATGCACTGAATTACATGCGAATTTTTTTCTGTGTTTATCTTGGTGGTTGGGTGGGCACATGCTCTTGTGCCCTTTAGTACCAGCCGCCACTGGTCAAAAGATAATTGGCTAAATAATCCCTTAGAGCGTAAGCGGTAAAATTATTGTATATTTTGGCTCGAAATGGTGGTGCTAAGTTTTCCGGAGGTAGCAGAACCAGTAGTGTTGACACTTCCATTCACTTGTTGCGGTATATATAAAACTGGTGTATAATTGACTCTTTCTTGTCTCAAGACGCAAGCTAACTGACGAAAAAATCGTCCCGTGTCCGGACGTATAAATCTTGAGTCGCATAGATCGTACATGACGCGTATACCGCTCCGAGTCCGAATTGCACGCGCGTCGAGTGGCAGTCGAGCCGTGTGTGCTAGCTCTAATTGTCTTTAATATTTGCTACTTTCGCCAATAATATAAATTAATTGAAACCGATGTATGTTTTTTTACAGAGGAAGAAAGCAAGAAGAAAGAGAAGAAACACAAAAAGGAGAAGAAAGAAAAGAAAAAGACGAAAACCGTATCCGAAAAGCCACGCAAGAAGCGAACGAATAAGAAAGAAAAGGACGCCAACAGACCGAAGAGGGCGCCTTCCGCTTACATGTTGTGGCTGAACGAGAATCGCGAGAAGATCAAAGGCGAATATCCTGGAATTTCCGTCACGGAGATCGCGAAAAAGGGCGGAGAAATGTGGAAGGAGCTTAAAGACAAGACCGAATGGGAGAAGAAAGCCGCCAAGGCGAAAGAAGAGTATCAGAAAGCCATTAAGGAGTACAAAGAATCAGGCGGTGGAGAAACTACTACTACTGCTGCTGAAAAGAAGACGGCCGCGCCAAAGAAGAAGGCAGCTCCGGTTACGGTGTCTCCGCCAAAAGGTGGCGCTTTCAAGAGTAAAGAATACATTGAGAGCAATGACGATAGCAGTTCGGACGATGACGACGATAAGAAGAAAGGTAGTAAGCGAAAAGGGTCAGATCGCGATAGCGGCGATGAAAAAGGCAAGAAGTCAAAAACGAAGGGTAAATCTGAATCCGAAGAAGAAGCTGAAAGTACACCAGCGTCCAGTGGAGGATCTGATAGCGAGTAACTTAGTGATTATTGTATTTGATTTTAATCTAAGTTTGGTAATTTACTGTTGTTTTTAAGTATATTTTCCAATTTCCAAATAAATGTTAATTTTTTTTATAAAAGTGTTTTTTTTTAAAACCAAGCCAGACTTCTGAAGTAAGTATAAAAACATGTAAAGGCCGCTTAGGTAGGTGTAATTAAAACGGTGTAATTTAAAAACCGATTTAGCAATGGTATTTACACATGGTATGTTAATAAATCGTTGTTGTCTTTCGACTTTAGATACAACTGTAATGAAATTAGTCATAAAATGTGGTGCTTCTAAAAAAAAAAAAATATTTTTACCAGACAGTAATTGACAGAAGTACAGTTAGTTTATATTTTAGGTTTGCATCGGTTTATACATAAAATCTTGTTTCTATTACAGTACATAACCTATACTAATCTCGCCATGTCCAATTATATATAAATTTCATATTCTATTTTGCCTTATATTGGTAATAGCCAAATAAAATGCTTTAAACTGTTTACACAAAATTTTACGTCGGATTTCAGTACGATTAGGCTATTGCTAACATCATTTGATTTACTAAAGTGCTTTTATTAAAACTAGTGTAATTTGCTGTTTACTCGATGTTTTACTATACTGTAAAGTTTTTCTTTTCTTAAAACGTTGTCCGGGTTTAGAAAAACACACAGGCGATATATTTAAATTAACTTATTCTATTAACACAATTACGGTACTTAAAATCTATTAAAAATACTTATTAATTAAATCACTTAATTACTAATGTCTTTATTTATGAAAACGATTTATTTGCACCGATATTTATATTACACGTACTAATTCACTCGTTTTTATTTCCACTCGCGATCCGCCCTATCCAACTCGTATCGACTGACTGCCTCCTGGCCAATCCGACGCGTTATTTATATCTGGCGCGAAACTTCCAGATTGTTCGGGGCCCTTCTAGAACGTCCTTCTAGATTCAGGAGAATATTCACGAATCTTCGACCCGGTACTACCCTCTGTCGTTCCTCGTAGGTAGTTCTTTCTTCCGCTATGCTAGCGCCATCTAGGGGCGCCTATCGGAACCGCCAGTTTAAAAAGTTGGCGCTCGTTACAATACTTTAAGGAAAAACGTTTTATGTAAAGCTAATAATGTTAAATGCTCATGTAAACGTAGTCATTAACTCACCTTCGAGACGAAATGGTGAATTCCCTCCTTGCTGAACAATTTGGCTTCCGTGCTGGGCTTTCCACTAACCTCTAGTTATTTCGTTTGACTGAATAACCCATCAGGGATCGTTTTGAGAGGAGAGAAACCACTGTGGCGGTGTTTCTGGACATCAAAAAGGCTTTTGATTCGGTATGGCATGATGGGATATTGTTCAAGATGTTCCGCATTGGCATAGATCCCGGCCTGATAGAGTTGGTTAGCTCTTATTTGACGGCGAGATCAGGGGACAGAAACTTGATATTGCGCGCCCTCTATTGCTGCCGCATTAGAAATAATCAGTGTGTGTCATAGTAGAAAGCTATATCTTATCTTGGTGTGGATCCGTGATCGTTTGACATGACGAGTTGTGACGTATAGTTGTTGACGCTTGTTGCAAGCTACTTATTCTGTTTTCCTTTGAATTCCCGAAATTTGTTTATGGTGTATTTACCCTATTTAACATTTAACGTGTGTTTGGTGTTTTATGTAATCGTTCTCTGAACAATTTCATTCCGTTATATAAATTTTAAAGTATTGGACACTTTTGTGCTATTTTGTTTAGTTAAATATCGTTTATATGTTTTGTTTATATTATGTATATAGTGTTAGCTTTTACCTTATTTCTGTGTATTTTAAGTGTGTGCAATTAAAACAGCCTTTAAAAAATGAAGTTACTTTATTTAAAAAAGAATTTCGAAATGAGTAACACCAGGTACCTACTGCCCTATAATCGAATTTCCCGCCCTGAGTGATTAGGTAATGCTAGTTTTATGCGGCGGCAATAGATGATGCAATCTAGATCGTATAGTTTGTCAAGTTTCCTATCTTTATTATAGTTAATCGTTGGGCGAGATCACAGCCCTAATAGCCACATTTAAAATTCCCGCCACTATTTTTAGTGAATTCAACGTAAAAGCATTAAAATAACTATTAATGTAGTACAAAATGGTAGGTAATTTGTTGTTTCAACGTTGAAGTTACTAAGAATAATTGCGGGCAATTTAAATTTGGCGATGTGGGAGCGAGATCCTTCTCAGTTAAGGTGGGGAAGTTTTTACTACGCGTCGCGTCGTTCGGCTCATACCATCTTCCCTCAAGCTTCGTTGTTGAGCCCGCAGCTATTTTTAATATACAGATCAAACAGTCGACCTATAGTCAGGGCATTGCAGGTCAGACTAGTCGGAAGGGAGATAGCAGGAATTACTCTATTTCGACAACAAAATGCAACTGCACGCTGTCTAATGAAATGTTGTATCACGTGGTATCACTAATGCATCTCTACTTTTCACTTGTCGAATGGTTCTGACATCCCACATAGCCAAATTTAAATTGCCCGCAATTATTCTCAGTAACTTCAACGTTCAAACATAAAATTACCTTAATTTTATACTACATTGATGGTTATTTTAATGCCTTTACGTTGAAGTTACTAAAAATAGTGGCGGGAAATTTAAATTAGGCTATTCGAGATGATACCGCGACCATAGGTCGACTGTTTGATCTGTATATATATGGCATCCCCCAATTTAAATATTCAGGGCACGTGCCGTGTTACTGGTTGTGTCGCTTGTCGTATTCGTGTCGTATCACTCCGGTGTGAACTCTGCCTAACTCACAGCTGAGTCGAACGATAAATAGAATGTTAGGGCCGTTTTACACCTAGCTGTTTATTGCGCAATTTATTGGCCAATTTGAAATTTTACGTGTATAACACGTATTTAATCCGTGTTATACACGTAAAAATTTAAATTGGCCAATAAATTGCACAATAAATAGCTAGGTGTAAAACGGCCCTTAGCCTATTTTAGTTTCCGTACGCGACCGCTCACGAATTAAAGAATTGTATTGAACTCAACCAAAATTCTACGCAAATAGAAATAGTTTCGTATCCAATCACCGACAGTGTTATTTATCGCGCTCATTTGAAAATGTGATTATAGTTCTTTAAATTATTTATTGTTGATGGAAGTTAATTTATTACATATAGCGCATTCTTTTATTCATCGATATCTAATTAATATACAAACAGAAGCACACTATAATCGATGAATTAAAAAATGCCTTCTGTATATCCGTCTCACACATTGTTAGCTTCCAAGGAGATAGTCACAAAGATTTTTGTTTTTAATGTTAAAACTTGCTGAACAGCCGTATAGAAACCTCCTACAAGTATTAATTCCTAAGGCAACAATTTCCTATGGAATTATATACTCATTTTGGAGATGTTTCAATTAACATTAAAAGCAAAAATCTAGTTTTAAGTTGTCACTGTCTTCTACCAAACCGACAACGTGTTCTTGTTTAGCAGTCAATTATCCACTATTAACTCGAATATTTACGCCGATTCGTGGATGTAAATTTAGTTACATTGATGTTGTACTCTATTACAACAAACACCAAAGTTTTTTTTTTTAGAGTTGCCGACTTATTTCAATAAAGTTGGCACGTTGTTGCACAACCATTGTGACCATCTGCCACACATAAGGAGTACAACTGCTGTTAGGGACTGCCAACTTTTAAAACGCTAACGCACACCTTTACAAAAAAAATAACTTTCCAATTATAACGCTTTTTGTGGTTACCCAGTAAACCTAATTCAAATTTCCCTCAATTATTTTTAGGAACTTCAACATTAAAGCATGAAGTTACCTACTTATTTTGTATTACAGTAATAGTTATTTGAATGCCTTTAAGTTGAAGTTACGAAATATAATTGCGGGAAATTTAAATTTTGTTTACTGGGTAGATACATTGCTGAGGGTTTGCAACTCGACTAAGCTCCTTATTTTTCAATGCAAAAGTGGGCTAGGGCATGCGACCGCCACTCATCAGTGAGTGGACATTTAAATAAAACATGCGTTGCTATATTAACCCCACCACCACATTCACAAAGCGAATCATTAACCCTCCCAATTCTACATAAATATGATTTAAAATTACCTTGACTCGTTATTAGTTCTACCGCCTGATACGATAAACTAGCCGTCGTTTACCGAAAACATGTAATGTTAGGTACCGTTAAAATTTCCTAGTCCACCTTAGATGCAGTAGCATTAATCGATATAGGTTTGTTTCTATTGAATTTTATATTTTAAGGACTTTTCTTCCGAAGAGGGAATATTCTCGTCGTTGTGAAATGTTTGACTAAAAAGAAACTAATTCAAATATAAATGATTGAGAATTGGTTATGAAATTATTCGATTTTTACAATCAGTTTGCTGGAATCCCTCTATTATGTCCACCACTAATAAGCAATTTTTAAGCCGCGAACTGTTACTAATATTTCTATACATTTCAAAACGTTTTATCACAAAAATAGTTGGTATAATAAATTTGGCGTCAAATTATAATCAAAGTATAATGCAGGCTTTACTTATAAAAATTAGTATAACGTATTCAGCCCAGAAGGTTTCTAGTTGACACAGGACAAGGTTTTCATAAGCTTGTCTGTAAAAGCATGTGACAAGACTAGAACGACAATGTTGAGGCAAAACTTCAGAGAAAGCGTATACAAACTTTGATAAAAGTTTGCGACAACCAAAACAAAATAGGAATTGGGTATATGAAGGCGGACTCGCTGTTTTGAACTAAAACTGAAACAGTTCAAACACAACGTAAACGCACACGACACAACAAACAAATCAAACAATGGCAGTGGATGACAGAATAGAGGGATGGCGGTTAAACAAAAAATACTTCAATACTCAATGAATGATTCACCGCGGAAATGCACGAGGCCACCGCAAAGGATAGAATAACCTTGTCGCAACGCTTTCATTGAGAAGGGTCTGTAAATCTTGCCGTAAATGCTTAAAAGCATCATTCCTGATGTCGAGGAGATTTATATGCTGTGTGAAGGTTTTGTTGATTCCCATCTACATATGTCAAATCTGACAAGAAGTATGTGATAACTATCTTGATGATATCAATCATAAATAATTTCAATTGTTTCAAAGCCATTATATTCTCCCATACAATATTACATCTAAATTTTGTTTTAAGTAAAGTATGAAATTTACTTTATAGAAAGTTATCTTTCTGATTATTCCGGATGTATATAAGTTGACAATAAAAAACTGTATCATTAATTCATTGCGAAAAAGTAAATGTCAGACATTTTAATTTTATAGATATCTTATTCTAGCCGATTACAACGGGAGCAGAAATAATAACCGCATTATCTTATCTCTAAACATTGCGTTTTTTTATTTCCCGAGATGTTGACCATTTCCGGATTAAAATTAAATTTCTAATAAATAAGTAAATAAATATATTTATTATTTTAAACGACTTACAATACATTAGCTGCTAGCTGAGGTTATTCTCCGTCATCTTCTTTATATTCCAATATAAAAAAATATATAGCAGATAATTGAAAGAAGGATTGAAAGAGGGATGAAGACATGAATATGTATATATTTTGTGTTATGCTTTTAAAAATATCAGTTTTTGTCTGTTAAATTTATTAAATAAATAAATAAAAAAAAGTAATTTAAGGAAAGAATGCCTTTAATATTAACATGCGTTCAGGTCTGCAAAATTACGCGTTGAATCGAGCCGGAAATGTCAAGTTTCTGAGACGTTTCCCATGTGTTTTTGCTATAAATGGTCGGGAATAACGTATGAGTACATCAATACGCAAATACTTTGAGACTCAACAAATTTTAAGTTGTTTGAATATTCATAATTAGGTGTGGTATAAATGAAAAATTCATAGAATATAGGTAGGTACTTCCCAAATGATCAGGCTTAACGCATAACCCCATAATAGTCATTATACATGTAACATAAAATAGCAAGTGAAATAACAACCAAAATTATAGTTAATCTAACAAGGAAAACGTAGCGAAAATTATTCTTTTGTTACTGTGATTTTATTAATTTTACACTTCCAATGAGTTTATTTGAGCAATAAGTGGTTGTTCAATTAACAAAGTGGACGGTATTTAGAAGTAATGGTTAAACTTACCAACATTGTGATTAACTTAGTGCCTCCACTTTTCTAAATAGTTGCTCTGATCTAAGTATTATTACCATAAAGTTTTTTATCCATATATAATAGCAAATACTTCCCATATGTAAGCCTTGTCCGTAAATTATAAACTGTCCGTAGTTTGTACGTATTTCTGCAAGGCGTGCGTATTTTTTTTTAGTTTCCAATTTGTCGTACCTACTTTTGTCATTTTAGCATTCAAACTTTCGTATGATGTGCGTTAACATTGCATTTCCAGTAGCATCACGTCTGAAGAGATATATATCTATGTTTTTATATAATAATATTAATAATTAAACAATATGTCTTAAGTGAATATTGAAGAACATTGAACATTCACGGAAATGTTAATTGATATGGTGCACTGTCCGTATTTTTGCTAATGAAAATATGGAAACCCTACCTATATGTGATGTGATAAAAATAATGCCTTATAATAATCCTTCTTCAGATGTACTGTTAAGACTGTAACAATGTATTATTATTGTGTAAATGTGTATGCAACACTTCCACTACCATAGAATACAACAAACCTATTACGAAAGTTCTTTTCACGTAATTCATCGCCCTAAAAATATTGTTAAAATAAAATTCCATATTATGACTATGTTACTTTTATACTTATATCTTCCATATTTATGGTATTTATTTTAAATTTGTTGTTGACAGTTTAAACTGGCTTGTGACGTTTATGATCAGATACTGGTTTGGTTTAATTTTATTTAATTCGTATGGTTAGAAATTTGTGTAATTTTAATATTTGAAACTCCTATTATTTGCACAATGAGAGTAAAGAATCTTTTTTTTTTCTATTTCAAAACATTTTTCCAATTTGACCACCAAGATTTGCTAATGTAAATATTTTGTCTTTCTTTTTTAACAAGCGCAGTTAAAAGTTTTTGAATGATGCGGATAAACCTCGAATCTGCATGTATCAACTATTGTATGTTAGGGAAATACAAAATAAATATGTATACTAGTATAATATTTGGTAGTACAATGTTATAGGACTTTCATAAAAATTTACTTACCTACCTTGAAACTGTATATCAATAACAAAAAAAAGCACAAGAATAGTGCAAAAAGGTAGTGATATGGGTAAACCATCCATCAGGATTTTCTATGCTCGGTAATCGTCCGTTAACAAGCGACAATAATATGTATGTATGGAATTTGTGTAGAAAAACAATACCTCTTTCTATATTCTGCATTACTATTTCACGGGATTTTTGGGCGTCCCTGATATACCATTTCGATTGTCTATTACTATAATATTTTGTATTTACATATATAATCCAAAAAATCCTCTATATCTGCCATTGTATCCCATTAATTAATTGATAAACGATTAATGTCATCCAAAATGACAACGTGTGTCAAGTTTATATCAAGTATTCTCTCCTAAGATATCCTTAAGGTACCTACAGAGCTACCTTAGGTGACCTTAGATAAAAAATGTGGTCTATGAAACAAAAATTTTTATGTCAAAGAGAACCTTAAGGAAAAGTATACCTTAAGGAAGCACTATGAATATGGCGGTAAGTCATCATGCCAAGACCCTAATTCCTTCCACTCAGTCTCCTGCATCTACCCAGGGCGATAGTGGCTTTGTTGGTTGTATTTTGGATATGTGGGTTTCCATGTAAGTCTTTGATCAAGCCAAAGTGTGATGGAAAACTATTTCATTATACAGGGTGTTTTGAAACATCGTTTAAAGATTTTAAGGGCATGTAGTACGATCGAAAATAAGGTAAAAGTCATAATAAACATATGTCCACAAATTAACTGTTTACGAGATAACAGTGATTTTATCGCAATTGCAGAATAAGTTTGCTTTAGCGGTTTTTATTAAGATGTTATTGCATTTTAACATAAAATAGATTATAACTAAAGAAGATGTTCAAAATGACGTTCTTCCATTTCGACACAGGATCTACATCTGCTTTCAAAGGAAGCGCGCACTCTTTCAAAAAACAGGGTTTTTCTCGTATTATCTGGCACAGTGTTCTATTCGTTAGCGCAACTCTGAAGATCGTTTACCGGTGTTGCGTACACTAAACTTTTCAAATAACCCCAGATACTAAAGTCCAACGGGTTTAGATCGGGAAACCTTGGAGGCCAAGCAATGGAACCTGCTCGCCCTACCATCTCCCAGGAAATTCATTGTTAAGATGTTCCCTAACAGCACGCGTAAAATGCGGTGGAGCTCCATCTTGCATAAACCAGAGGTTCAGTCTTAGATTTATAGGTAAATCTTCCAAAAGTTCAGGTAAAGTATTTTCCAAGAACTCGAGGTATGCAGAACCTGTTAAGCGTTGTGGCAAAACAATCGGTCCTAACAACCGTTCCCCTATCATGCCTAACCAGATGTTTAGAGAGAAACGTTGCTGGTGCTATCTTCAACGGTAGCATGAGGATTCTCGTCACACCAAACGTGATTGTGTGGAAATTAAATATCCATTTTAGTAAAATCAGCTTCATCAGTAAAAGGATGTTATCAGCGAAATCTGGCCGATCAGCAGCTGTTCGCTAAAACCACTCACAGAAAGCCTTCTCGCTTGATAATCGGAGCAGTAAGGCTTGTACCCGTTGGATATGGTAGGGGTATAGGAGTTGCTCATGAAGAGTTCTTCCAACAAGATTGCTGCTTACACCCACTTGAGTCGAAATTCTTCTAACACTAGTTTCGGGATTTTCATCAATAATATTCAAAATTCGATCTTCTATCTGTGGAGTACATGCTATTCTCTGCCGTCCAGTATCAGAAGACCGCTTCTCAAACGAACCAGTTTCTCTTAGTCGTAAAACACCGTCTGAAACATCACATGCGAAGGCGATCAGGAAACGTTTCAGCATAGAAGCGACTTGCTTGTAAAGAATTCCCATTAGCACGACCGTACATGAACACCATATCGCTCATTTCAGCATTAGAATACACAACCATTGTAATTGCTACAAATTGCACAAAACGTCAAATTAAACTGTCATAAAACAATAGCTGATAGCACCTGTATACTGGGATATGTTATATATACTAGGAACACTCGCTGTTATTTCCTAAACGGTTGATTTGTGAACATATGTTTATTATGACTTTTAACCTTCTTTTCGATCGTACTACATGTTCTTAAAATCTTTAAACGATGTTTCAAAACACCCTGTATATGCTGATTAAGATATTCACTGTTATAATCATTTGAATAAATATTTACTGCAAGTAATACTTGAGTGTTTCACAAGCATTATAAGAGAATATTCTAAGGAGATTCTGTTAATTAGAAGGTTTAAATAGGAGGTTATAGGAATATACTTTCATTACTAGAATATTTTCGTACACTGTTGAAAATATTACGGTGTGGCCGGTAATTTTTGCGCTAGTCAAATATTTTAGTGTTGATTATTACAAACTTTGCCAGACGAATTGGCTGCATGTGTTTAGTAGAACAGAAATTACTAGAATTTGGTGTGAATTCTTTGTTCAGATATGAGGATTTACTATTTTCTCTAGACATTCAGAAGCATCAACCAATCAGAATTTTTCCCTCGGATAGAAATATAGAAACCCCACCTAATCTAATACAGTACTGCATTATACGTACCACCTGCATTGCACGTGTATCCGTTTTCGAGTTTGTTTCTGCGTATTAACATATCCAAACAAACCACCAAATGTGACTGACCTGCAAAGTGTAACCTTGTGTTATTAAACGTTAATTCCAGCGGGCATAAAAATTTCAACATCTTAAAGATGTATTGGGAACAACTATTTACGTAATTAGTTCAGATTTGAATCAAATAACATAAACATTCACTTAATTTTATAATGGTTCTCAAAAAATCATTTTAAAATTAGTACGTTTAGTTGAAACCAAAACTTTTGAATGAGTGGTTCTGTATATTTATAATTGAGAAAACGTCTTAAAGAGAGAATATTATAGCACTAAGAAATAGGAGTTGCATATTAAAAAGACGTTGTGTTTAGAAAACGGTGTTAAATCATCAATAGATCGCATTCATTTAGTTAAACAGCTAGTAAATTTGTCTAGTCTAGATCAAATAAAATGTGACTAGAAGTATATCATAATTCCAACGTGTTAGTTGACAAAAATAACCCTTTAGCAATAGACAATACTTGACTATCTTTGTTCGTCAAATTTAAACTTCTATAGTTCTCGACAAAATAACACGAAAACAGTGTGGACCTCTCCTGACTATTAAATTAGTCAAAAAGGTGTTAAAATTTTCAACAGTGTATATTCGTGCTATTTGGGAAGGGGATGAAATGCTCCTATGTTACTCTCTTATGACGAATACCCATGCATAATTTTTTTCAAAAATCCCTTTTGAAAGCTAAATTTAGATCCTTTAAATCAAAGGGTAAACGAAAATTCGCTCGTTTTAAAAAGTTTACATTTGAAATCCCGGCAGACATTCTATCATCAAGTTTCCAATAAGACACAAGGCTTATGTCGTTCAAATAATGACATTTTATTAAAGGTTAAACGATAAATAATCAAAAGCAAAAACGTGTACTTTGTAATTTTTAAAATTCCTCCAGTGACCATCAGATGAACGATCCCAGAAGTAAGTAAAAAGAAAAGCAATCTTCCTTTGTCAACACTCGCCCTTAGAGAAACTTTTCAACTACTGCAAATGTTGGAAATAATTATACAAACGATCAATATTTGTTTTCGCCACATTCGAAGCGATAAAGAAGGCACAAAATTCCGCTATAAAATCAGTAATTTGACAGGCAAACCACTGCTGATAACGCCTACCCAGTCAAGAACGCGAACGCATTGTTATCACAGAAATTACGCTACTCGTTACTTGTTGGTTAAACGCGACGCTTTATCGGCCATGACCACATAAATTTGTACGTGGGACGTTTCGCTTGCTGAACTTTCTTCGTATAGTCGCATTCGTACCACCTAGCCAGTGCAGGAATCGCTCAACAAATTCATAGATCCATTGATGGCGAGGTTTTATAGAAAGACGTCATACAGGTACGCCTACGTTTAAAGGGTTGGAGCGTACAGAAGTGGGTTTCATTCCTGACACTAGTTCGGGGGATGCGTGCGGTCATCGGCGGCAAGAAATAACAGGCCAACCAACGGTGGTGCTACCTTCCCTAATCGATTTTTCGTACGCCTTCGCAGAGTTATAGAAGCGCCGGCGCCCGGTACACAGCTAGACAGCAGCTTTCCTATTCGCGTCTCATACCGTCTAAACCAACAGCTGGAAATATCAAGACGGCACAGCGCTCAGTACACGGTGAAAATACACTGACAACCTTGTGACAGCTAAGTGACAGCGGACTTGATTTGTTGTTTTTTTTTCCCACCCCGGAAAAGCGATGTTGTGAACGGTATCTCGCGCTGCAGGTAAGTGCGTTTACGTTTAGATTTTCCTTAGAGATTAGCAGTTTCCATCGCTCAGTAATCGATTTTATAAATATGGCACGGACAGGACACCCACCTGTTTGGATATTGTTATGTCATACTTACGTGTGTAATGCGAAATAGGTGGGAATTAATTATATTTTTACGCGTGTACATACATACGTAGGTACTGCTGTTATGCTCAAATTATGTGCTCGGGTTCGGTATAAAAATATTGATTTTCGTTTTAATCGATTTGTTTGTTTATTTGCTCTATTTATAGTACCTGCTCTTTCGTACTTTGTACATTTATAGCAATAACTAATTCCTCATTTCTGCTATATACCAAAGTTCTAATTAATCATACCAACCTGCATACTAATAGGCTTCTATCAAAAGTGGATGGCTTTTAGAAGTATATAAAGAACGAAACATCAGAACTAATTCAAATTTTGTATATGTAAGTTTATAAAATGTTTTCTTTTTCATTATTCGATTCTTTATTAAATTTTATACAACTTTTCGATTTACATCTTAATCTTAAAGCGTCTTCAAGATTGAAATTTCCACCTGTAGTTCTTAGGATTTTTATAGTTGAAACTAGTCGTTAGAAAAATATAAAAAAAGACACTTGTGGATATCTGTTTACGGTAGGGACAACGATGCATCTTTAACATTACATCTTTTCTGAATTGAGTCGGTGTTAAAAATTGCAATCTGCAAATTTCGAAACAATTGTCTCGAATTAATAAAGTAGTGTAGCGCGGGGTGAACGAATATGTCTATACAGGTTTGTTTAACAGGGAACACAGGTAAGTGTGTGTAGCTTGGTGGGTTTATAAACTGATATACTGTAAGTTTCTTAGCTGCTAAATCCCTCGTTTTGGAGGGATGTCGTTATAGGAGAGGTTACAGACAATTCATACATATACAGGGTGTCCCACCGAACTGGGACATTTCTTTGAACTTCTAATAGAAATTTGATTTTGAAACTTGCAGTGTAGACATGGCCCACTGTCATCTATTTAAGGAAAATATTTGCGACTTTATAGCACTTTCGGTATACAGGATGTTGATATCAACTTTCTTATTTTAAATGGAATGGTATAATTTTTATCTGTCTAATGAATTTGGCGAGTCATTTGCAACTAGTTTATATGAAGGTTCCCTATATCCCTAAACTCAACCGTTTTTGAGATATTTGCAATTTTGTTGATTTTTTGATTTGCACTGTTTCAAGTAAACTTAAATAACTGATAAAGTATCAGATATTTAGTGATTCTACTAACGTCGATGTAAGTACAAAGACGTAGGTAGGAAGTGTTATGGCAATAATGACCGAATCACATACAGGGTGTTCGAAAACGCATCTCCAATGTGGATACCTTTAAACAAATAAAACTTTTTTATTTCAAATGGAACATGGTATTTTTTACCACAGCATTGAATGCAGGGTAAAATTCTACATCGATTGACATTAGGGTTTGATATACCTATTTTTGATAGTTTGTGGAGATATTAAGCCATTATAATATAGTCATAAAATATGACTAATTTCCAGGTTTCGAGCAAATAAAATATTTTTTTCCTAAAAAACACTCTGTATATTATTTTTTAGAATGATGCGTTATCTTTTTTCGCACTGTTTGGTTTCCATACCTGAGATATTTATCATTGGAAGTTTTTTTTTTTGGGAATTTTATGTAATTGTAGTTATAAAATATTAATAAGCCATAATTATTATGCGACAGCAAATTATATGTTAATATTTTTACCTGCTTATTAAATGCATCGAAAATAAGTCAATTAAAAAAAAACTAAGGAACTATTATTCTGGAAGAACATTTATATTGGACATTTTGGAAGACTTTCAATAGTTTGTTCCTGATTATATCTATACCTATTTATATATTTTTTGATAAATAAAAATTTTCGATTTTGAAAAAAGAAATATGGAGTGAGGATTGTTACGGGTAAACAATAATTGTGCGAGGGAAACTATTATTGTTATCCTTCAGTACTATTAAAATAGGTAAATATTTATCTGAACTTTTTTGATATGTGTTTTAGTTTTTGAGATATTAAACCAAAAGGGCGAAGGGTAATGTTACTGACAGGGTACTCCACCCCCCGAAAACGAAGGATTTAGCAACTGAGAAGCTTACACTACATCAGTCTATAAACTCACCAAGTTTCATTTATAGCTAACTTCGTTATTATTGAAGTTACGATGTCGATTAAATAGGCATATTTCTGGGATTTTGTATGGCGATTGTAGTGGCGAAAACAAAGAAAACGCATTGAGCATCGCGTTTTTAAAATATTCACTAAGGCTATATCTTTTTTTTAATGTAACGCCTTATATAATTCGCTGTGGTTGAATTGAAAATTTATTTCTGAACGAAAAAGTTTTAATACATACAACACTGCGGAAAAATAAAAAATATACAATAAAGAAGTTAATTTTTGGCGGCTCCAGTTCAGTACTTACAACTCAATTTAAAATTGAATTTGATTTTCGTATTAAAAGTACATAATACATAATAAATTTGCCTATCAGAAAAAGTACCTACTGATTCCAAAGATATTTTTTTCTCTACTGCTTTAATTAAAATTGGTTTCGACAAAACAAATTCATATATAAAAGCACAACGACTTCTCGCGCAATAGCAGCAAAATGGGTAACTAACTAACCCTAGTTTATGTAATCGAATATTTTATAGTTACAGTAAAGGATAATTAATTTAATTATATGTTGTGTGCAACATATATCACGCGATATTTTACTAAATTAAATTATATTAGTATAAGAATTCGAAATTCCATCCGGTATAATACAAAGTATTTAAATTCATTTTATTAATACGTTGATGATAAGTACTGTGGCATTTGCTGAAGCAGCGTCTACTTCACAGGAAATAACAGTCTATTATTTCCCACCTATTATAGCGCATCCCAACGCTGCCACCAATTGTAACGGTACGGGTTTTCTTATCTGAAAACTTTTGGGGGTGGTCAGCCTAAATTCATTCAAACTGAACCAAGCCCCGTTTTACAAATAACCCCACCTGCTCTTTTGACCGACTAGCCACCGCTGGAAAACAATCTTTTTGTTCGGTAGCGATCGGTTTTAGAAGATTTAGCCAAACATGTTTTCCAACGGTGTTTTCTTCAGTCAGTCGAAGCAGAGCCGTTAGCTAGCCTAAAGATTGTCGACTTACCCACCTCGTCGGCTTTCTCTTTCCGAAATGACTTCCTCTCCAAACCTTTACTAGGGATACAAATTGATGAATTGTTTCTTTTGGTTTCTGAATGAATTTAGGTTGACCACCCCAAGTTTTCAGATAAGAAAACCCGTACCGTTACATTAGCGCACCCAAACATTTCATGTATGTGCCCTCTTTTTTATGAATTATTCGAATGGTTAACAGAAAATTACTAGGAAATATTTATATGAACAAATTAAAAATTTTGGAAACAGTATCTTTTCTATAAACTTCTCCTAGACCGCTCACCACAAACTGCACTAAACTGGACATACGTTTCAATAGCAAAGCTATTTTATTATACCTAATTTATACCTAAAAAAGATCATAGTACAATGATCAAGCTGCTGACTGCCGTCATGCTTAACTAGTCACTAAGACAAGAATTTAAGGGTGCTGAATCTGAATTCATTAAAATATGTTTGTTTTTATGTATTTCACATAGTTGTTTACGTTCTTAACTAACTCTACATTATTAATTTAATGGTTTTCTTCGAGCATACGTAGGGCTACACTAGATTTGTCAAACCTTCTAAATTTAAGATGAGCTAAATGCTCCTTGTACGCGTTTTAATTGATCTTTTAATTTGCCCAAAGACCCACAACCCCCCATGACTACAATCTTTAGAAGATATTTTAAATTTAAATTCTTCTCTTTATTAAGTTTATTAGTTTATTAAATAGAAGTAGTAGATCAGATGGAGTTAGGATTAGTGACTAGTTAAGCATGACGGCAGTCAGCCATGACCGTGATCATTGTACATGACCTTTTTAGGTATAAAATAAATTAGGGTACTTTAGTGTAGTTATTCAGTTAGTGTTTCTGCTGATGAAAATGATAGCTTTTGCTATCGAAACGGGTACGTCCAGTTTAGTGCAGTTTGTGGTTAGGGGTCTAGGAGAAGTTTGCAGTATTACCAGTGCCACAGTTTGGAGTATTTTTGTCACAGTATCTTCTCTAGTAATTGTTCATCGACTGATCTAATACTACTAGATTTCTTTGTGAGAGCTTATTGGAAAATAAGTGTCTATTCTCACAGATCTAATAACTAAATTATCTTCAGCGTTCCAAAACACAATTGAAATTCTAGATTTTACACTTATTTATATAGAAAATATCGCTTAGACAATTTCTGTTTCAGAAAATATTCCTGTATCTTGTGAACGTCACTGTCGGATATAACGATAACACAAGAAATTAAAAAAAAAAACTTATTTTCGTCAAGTAGTACCTTTATAAAATAAAATTGAGATGCTTCAGTATTTTTTTCAAAAATCTCTGAAGTGAAGTGAAAAAAAAACAGTGAAGTTATGTATATTATGCGTTGCTTTTTCGACTTCCTATGGATTCTGTCAATACGAAATCAATGCTTTGTGCTATTTGTGCTATTGTGTGGGACTACTATGAATAAGAAAGCCACTTCGAGTAAGTGCTCTTGTGAAAGATATCTTTAATTAAGAAGGCAAGCTCAGAAAGCCTTTTCTAGCACAATAGATTACAATAGATTTGAAAAGTCATAGAAATACCCCAGAAATATAAAATTTCATTATTTCTTATTTCATTTTTAATTAGAATGAATAATCCTTAAAATTTGTTCTAATAGCACTGCTTTAGCTAAATATTATATACTTTTCATTGTTTTAATTTAAAAGGGTGTGCTGTAATGTCTGCTGTACTATTTCCACTTATTTAATATGCAAATGAAAACGTATCATTTGCATACGAGATGTGCAATATGAAACATTTCCATGTATTATACTCGACTCCATTATCCATTCTTGAGTCATAAATATTTTGATATATCAATGCATAATTGCTGCTCTTAATAGGTAATTTAATCCCACGTAAGATTATGTGTCGTAATAACTGTAAAATAACGGCTTATACCCTAACAGCCAGAAATATTACATAGATGTTTTTAAAAATATATTTTATAAATATTTTTCGCGAGAGGTTTTTGAATATATTTTTCATATTTTTTTCTAAATATAGATAAATATTCAATTAAAATATTTATCCATATTTTAAAATTAATGTAAGCCCTATATTTTTCTAAAAATATTATATATGAAAATTGAGATTTTTATGCAATTTATTTAATTGTCAAAATGAACTAAAATTGTTCTTGGTTATTTAGAATGTATAACGTCGATAACGAAAAGTTGAAACATACATAGAGTTGTCTAGAAGGCAAGAACTTGTTTTTTCACACTCACCATACAAGTTAATAATCATAAAATCTGGCATCTTTAAGGTAAACTGAAGGTTTATAAAATTAATCATTATTTTTAATTGAAGTGTTCTAAATAAAAAACAAACGTATTTAATTATCATTTTATTTGAATAAGGCAATAAAATGAAAATACTTAGTTTTAAGTCTAGCTTGGCTGTGTCAGGTACACCTAATGCCTTTTTCATTATCTTCGTAGTGGCGCTCTCATGGCGTTTCCTTGTGGCTCTAAAAATACCAATTGTATTAGATCATACATGAATAAAACATCGTACAACAATATCAACACCTACTAATACATTTCGAACATTTACAATAATTGGAGGTAGCTACATTATAATACTTACGATACTTATTTTTACTTATTTCATTCTAACGCTCATTTGAAGGTTATGAACTTATATACCGAGATAATCTCTTAAGCAAATCAACTAGCAATTTATCTGGTAGATGCAGTACATATATGATGCATAAAATTCCTACAATTATATTATTAAACGATTTCTGTACATAGCGATATTGAGCATTCCAATATCTTATAAAACCCATGACATGTTCAAAGTTTTGCTTACCTCGTAGTCACCACAAAACACACCCCACAACAATTAATTACATAGTAACCCTAATCTGCCCTAATCGTATACTATTATAAACTATAACATGTAACGGACAAACGAATGAAAACGTTGATGATACGCACGTGCGCGTATGCATTCTATGTACCTAATCCCTAGACGCATAAACAATACTAAACATATAACACCGGCACCGTAATGAATAGAGGTGTTGTGTTGGCGTTCCGCAACTTACAAATATTACAATAATATAATACAAAACGCAGATATATTAATAGAAAAGTTAAGCGGCTCAACTTAGATACTAATTAAATCATATTAGATATATATTATTAATTTAATCTTTAAACATCATTTTAAATAGTGCATACCTACTTAATATGTATGCATATTTTACCCATTTTATATTATTCGTCCTACGCACCAAATGTACAAAAGCAAAAATTCAATCTTTTTTATATGAAATAAATATTTACAGAAATACAAAGCAAAATATTCTTGCAGAGTTATGAAAATATATTGAGAAAACATTTGCATTAATGCTACATAACATTATATTTTTAAATGTTTTCCTAATATATTTTCTATAATATATTTTATGCATATTGTATTAATATAACTAATATTCAAGAAAGATTTAATATTTTTCAAATATTTATAAAATATGAAATAAATATAGTTGGTTACTGGGGTAGTAATATCTGACAGCTGAATAAAGTTTTAATTTTGGTTTACACTTTGCATGATAAAAAGTATCAAATATCAACGATAACATGCATAACAAAAACATTGACTACTAATGTACTTCAAATTCTCTTTTAACCAAAAAAAAAACCTGTTTTTGACATATTTGCAAATATTTAGAAATCGTGTGCCTAAAGAATTTTTGGAGCGTTGCTCTTGCATCATGATACTCATACGGTGTTTACAATTTCATCGAAATCTAAATCTGCGGATTGTCTTAAGCGAATATTAACTGTTCATTCGATTAATTTAAACATTATAAACGATTATTCTACGTTTACGGTGTCGATTGGAATATATATTAACAATAACTACCTAACCAATTAATTTCTCTAAACTCAAGATTCTATTTCAATTTATCCCACAATTAATCGAAATTCACAATGCTTCCTTCCAATTTGTAAACGGAAATTTCCTAATCTTCCTACATTAGGTAAGTAGATACGTATAAGAAAATTCATTTCGATGCGCAAGTTGCTAATTAACTGGAATAATTGACTGCTGGAGATATTACACATCCTTTGTAGAGGCGGGATCTATTTGCCGTTATATAGCCTTAGGTTACTGAATATTTGCTGTATTTAAACTTGGAAACGACAGATATTGTCAGCAGTGTTAGGTAAATTATACTATTGTATAAATAAAATGATTTTATCTTCATTACGCGATAATTGACTTCAAAGAAAGAAAAATAAAATTAATATTTTCAAGTTATTTTTGAACGTATCCAAAAGACAATTTCTTAGACTCAAAGAGCAGCGAAGTTATTTAAATAATATTAATAAAGGAATTTCTGGAAACCTCCAGAGGGATCTAAACTTTTTCTGTAAACGTTAAAAAGATCATTGTTTGCTCACAAATATTGGCTTTCTTAAATAAACCAGTTGGCTTTAAAATAATTTTTGTTTCTATACCTTTTTTTTCAATAGAATCAATATTTTAGTCCTTTCTGCATGTTTGTTTGGGTATACTCTTTGCTTAAAGTAAACTTTACCGTGGGATGTATTGATTAATAATGTATAGCCATCTTTAAGATAGGAAACAATGCTAATACAGGAGCCGTGTATGTATGCAATATTAACGTCAATTCTGATTTATAATTATGTTTGAATAATTAAGTCAGAGGTGTGTAGAGCAAAGTGAAACCTTTTGTAGTTTCTAATATGTATAGGTAAACAAAAACTGCTTTGAAGCTGCTGAAAGGGAGTATAAGCAACCACAAAATTGCTTTTATGCTGTGCAATGTCTTCTTAAGATAAAAATTTCAGCATTATTAACAACTTAAAACTGTTGATTAACGTGTGAAGATTTTAATTATGTTAAAATAACATTCAACTGACAAGAAAAATTTCACCGAGAATATGGCAAAGATTAAATTAACGAAACAAATTTTGTTAATTAAATATTGTTGAGTTAACTAGAATTATATACAGTTAATCTAATAGGGAAAAACTTAAATTAATTTTGTAGTTTTTATTTTACTAATTTAACAAGCCCAATAAGTTTATTTGAACAATAGATATTGTTTAATAAATAAAGTGAGCCTTATTAGGAAATAAATTCAGTTAATTTAATGCAATTTTAATGTTGAAAATTATTTTTCTCATATCTAGCCCTGGCTTTTCTGAACATGTGTTCGTATCTGAACATCACTCTAATAGTCTTCTATCCATATAACAGCAAATACATTAAACATAAGTATCACAAAAATTGTCCCAAAGATGGCACTTTCCTATTTCACACCAATAATTGTGCTTATTCTGTGCAAAGTACGGCAATCAAAGCAGGTGAAATACTGGGGGTTTGGGTCGAAAAAGGATATCTGCAGGATGGAGTTTTGTCTCCTATGCTGTGAAGCCTGGTCGTGGATGAGCAACTAGTAAAGCTGGATAAAGAAGGGCATAAAACCTTGGAGTATGGGAATGTTCTTGTCATTCTGACCCATGGTGACAAAATGCAGGACGCTCTACAAGTTGTACAAGCATGGACCGAGGAGGAGAGTTTGAATATTAGTCTCACCAAACGACCACAGCTACATTCACCAGGAACTTAGATGGTCTTGGATTCTTAAAACTCCACAGTGAAGTATAAATGAAGCTATTATAATTGATTCCCAACCTTACTTGGAATCGAGAGCTTCAGGGGACTAAATCAAGGCGGACAACACTCATGTTGGTCCATGTAAAAGGGGATACTCACATGCAATATGAAGCACTGGACATACATTACAGTGATCACCCATGATCACTTATGCACTCCTGGTGAGTTGGAGCAGCAGCAAACTACATAACTGAACTAAGCAAGATACAGAGGTTTTTGTGTTTAGGAATAACAGGAGCAATGTGAAACATTCCTACAGCAGCAATGAAATGCCTCCTAAACTTCACTCCCTCTCCATTTTAATGACAATGGTGGAGGCAAGAGTTGGATGTCTCAGATTGCAAGAACTATCAAGTGGTAGATATGCAAGACCTCAGGACACAATAATGTTGTCCATCATGTTCAAGGACAACCTTTGAGGCAAGCTTGAATCTATTCAACTACAGAGGTAGGTTCAGAGAATTAATCTGATTTACAGACGGATCACAAACTGAAAACGGGACTGAAGCTAAAATCTATAGTGACGAGAAAAACACAATGATCACTATTCCACTAGGAAAATATGCGGCGGTCTTTCAAGCAGAGACACCCACTATTGCATTACGCAATAGAAATTGCTTAATCAACTTATAAAAGTAAACGTATCTATATTGCAATAGCCAGTCAGGCGATACTCGGAACACTAGTGAACTCTAGCATACAATCAAGACTGGTTTAATAATATATTCGAAAACTGAATAGACTAACAGACCGCAATAGTTATTATACAATACGGGAGCAAGTAAGGAGATGTGTCAAAAACAAACACAAAAAACACTGGAATAATACAACTAAGCAAATTCATGGTAAAAAGAAGGCTGAAAAACTACTACCGTTCAGTAGGAATTATCTTCGCATCGAATAGCTCTTCTAATAGGATACTGTATACTGAAAGGACATCTACAGAAAATTGGGATCAACACTGGAGACACCAAACTCTTACCAGACCCTTTATGACTGCGAGATTCTGGACGCAGAAGGATGGGAAATTTTTGGCAAGCCAAAAATAAACCCAGAAGATTACTTCGATCAACTATCTAGAAACCTGTACAGTACCGAGTAGTGCAGCACTCTAGGTTACTGGAAGAGCTGATTTAATTTGTATAGGTAAAATAAATGGGAAGGAATATGAATGTAGATTTTGTGGGGAACAGGCTGAAACACCCATCCATCTCCTCCAAACTGCGTAGGACTGTGCAACTCGAGGGCCTTGCACCTGGGAGCATGTGAAATCGAAGTGGGAGACTCACCTAGACTGGGCCCCTCTGATATCCTACACTTTCTGAAAGGAATAGGATTGGAAGGCCAACTGCAAAGCAGCAAGAATAGGGGACACAACAGATCTTTAGGTTGCAGTGTAACATCACCCTTCCATTTATATACCTACATACATACAAAATAAATGGGAGACGAAATACAAAAAGTATTTTCCAAAATTCCATGCCAGACAGCTTCCACAAAGAAAAACGGCAGCCATGGCTATGAAATATTCATATGGTAAATTTGTCAGGTAAACATTTTATAGGAGGTGTGAAAATTAAAGTAGTGATAGGTGACAGCAATAACCACTTTTATTGTTAAATCGCGTTAATTTATACAGTTTGTGGTTATGATTGATTTGTAACTCAGAAAGTGTTTTAGATCTCCCTAACCTTCCATCAAAAATAGTGAAATCCGGCACTGAAAATTATACTGCTCACATATTTTATGAAATTGCAAGGTAATTTGAAACTATCGCTCTTATGGTTTATATTACTATAAGTTACGAACAGCATTATCAATAAAAAAAATGGTATCTACATCAGCAAATATGCCAAGTCACATTCGTTTGTAATTTTTATTGTTAGAAGTACTATTCCCCTAAAGGGAAGCTCTGGAGCTTATCGTTACATATTAAAATGTTTGTTAGTAGACAGTATAAAGAATTCTGGAAATACACAGCATGAAGTGCTATATTCAATAGGCGAAATGACGTACTTGTATATCTAAAAGTAACATCACAGTTGTAGACCCAGGTTTTTTGTTTAAAACTGTTTTAAAAAACTTGTTGCAATACATATCGTTTTCGACAAGTTTGGCCCTTTTATTTGTTCTGTCTATTTCCTTTAGAATTAACTTCTTTTTATCCTCTTATTCGAAAAAAAACTGCTGTATTCCTATAATATTTCATCACCGGTAGTAATTTTAGTTGAAACCCGGCTTCCACGTCTAAATTAATTATTGTTGGATGTGTAACTGGATTATATCCAGTTCGAAAGTTATTAAAGTTTTGTTTCTCTCTCTATTTACCGACTTTGTTCTCGTTCTGCTTCACGTTTCATTGGTTTTATTTCGATGAAATGGGAACCGCCAAAATATAATCATTAATTTTGCTTTTTCAAATTTTTATTAACCTGCTATAGTATTCTTCTATTAAAATAGAAAATTAGTAAAAGTTTTAGTTTTTTGAATATTGGGAATACCATCAGACATGATATGTACTCGACTAATAACACTGGCCACCAAGATTTTGTCCCACGTGGTAAACTTGGTACTAAGTACTTTTTACACTTATATTCATAATTGTTTTCAGAATTTTTCTATCAGAGTGACAAAGCAATGAAATGTTGGGAAAGTATATATTCTAATATGTGTATAAATCATGAAAAAATTACGTACAAAACGAAGTATTTACTTGGAAATTACTTGGCTGATATACGACCTTCGGCTGTACCTTGCATCAAAAACATCCCTCTTCATGTCCAGCTATAGTTTGCCAACATACCTGGGCGCCATTGGCCTTGGTATTTCTTCTCCGTCACTAGAATGTGCTGGTGAAATCTTTTGCCATGCTCGTCACTGACTGCTTCAAGGTTTTTTGGGAAAAAGGTCCAAGTTGGAGTCAAGAAAGTGTATTTTTAGACTCATGTTGCAACCAATTGCTTTATATGAGGCCAGTAGATTGTAAACAATCTCTACGTAGTTTTCGGCTTTACGATTTCCCGAGAAGCCGTCGCAAATCTCCTTAAAAGACAACCATGCTGTTTTTTTAATTCCATTCAGAGCCCCAACAAACTTATTCATCTCGAAGTAGCTGTTCTTGGGTTCGATAAAAGTACCATTCCTTTACCTTAGCATCACTGATCTTAGGAACTTACTCCTTACATATGCAAACCCACTGTTAGTTTTTCCATGCCTTTAACACAGGGTTTTTCATCAACCAAGTTAATGGTGCAAAAGGTGACGATAATTTTTTTTTTGAGGAGCAACAAGTGGAGTGTCAATGACATTCTTATTTCCTAGTGTCAGTGAAGTTCGTTTCGGCCACTTTTTTCTCAAACAACAATAGTTTGTGTAACTGAGTTTCATGTCGAGCAAAAAAGTGAAATAACTTTCAAATCGCCACAAATATTCTACTTAAAGTAGTATAGTTAATTTTTTTCCTCAAAAGAAGCTTCAAGTTGTCAAGACTCTTTCAAATCGTTTGCATGAGCCAAAGGAACAGAGGGGAACTTATTTCCATTGTGGAGTAGTACCGCTTTCAAGCTTAATTTGGAAGAGTCAATGAACAAATGCCACTCATCTGAATTATATTCATGACCAAGCGTCTTCATAACAGAACGGACGTCATTACAACGTGCAAGTCTCTCTTCCATAGAGAAGAAATTCTCAAATTCTGCATGGCGATTACGAAAAAGAGCAACTTTTGTTCCACTCTGAAGAAGATTCCAGTCTTTTAATCTGGAACGTAGAGAAGTTTTCTTGGCTTTTGTAAGTTAAATCGCGAACGAGGTCTTTAGTTTCTTGAGTTAGAAGATGCGGTACAGAAACAAGATGAATCTGATTGAATGTTGGATCCAAGCCATATTGTCGCCTGCAAAATTTTCTCGTTCTTCGTCATCAGCGCTTTCATCGTCGCTTAGTGTTCATGTTTTGTGGAGTTTTAGCACAGGTAATTTCCGGAGGTATGGTCTTGGGCAATGAATATTAGGATATTTTACACGATGTTTGGTTTTAGAAGTCTTCTATTTGTAATACAAAATAACAATCGTAATATGATCTGATGGTTCCCGAAATCATAAGAATCTACTTTTACACTTTGAAATATTCTCATCGCACTTTTTAAGGAGAGTGTGAAAGACCATTTTTGATATTTAAATGTCCAATTCGCCGCAAATGTAGCAAAAAGAGTTTGGGTGGTTACACATATCATTGGCATTTTTACAATAGATTGAACGCCACCACAACACTCTCTAAAACGTGTAACAAACGTCAGCATATATGCTCATTCGCTCGAGCTCTAGTTGAACAGTTGAAATAACAAGAAAGTAAACTATGGAATGGGAAATGCAAGCCTTAACCGTCAAGACATGTTAAACATTAACCATTGCATGCTGCTGTTAGACGGACAACTGAAATAAAGGACATGTTCTCTTATAACATATCTATCTATAGGCATGCATATTTTAGGTGGATAAGCGAATATTCTGAAACATAAAACTAAGTGTGATGGAGAAATTCTGAAACATGCAAAAGTATATGGGATAAGCGTTTGTGCTTGGGAAAGAATTATTGTTGATCTGTGAATGGGTGCTCACTACCTCCATTCTAAACAGAGATATGATTATTAATATTTTGTCGCAGTCCAAGAGTCAGAAAATATCACAACTTTGGATAATTACACAAGATTTCCAACTGGAAATTATGCTCTTGATTTGTGGAGGATTTTGGATAAACTATACAAACAAATCAACTAAAATTTTTAGTGACAGTCAGGCGGTGTTGAAAGAGATAGATAAATGCAACTCAAAACTCAATTTGAAACTGTAAAAAACATTTTCAGAGACCAGAACCTATATCTGCATTTACTTATGCAGCTAAATAATTCTTCGTATACTTTATTTCGTATTTTATGCTCTTTTGTAAAAAATTATGTTTTAATTTAAAAAATATTTTTTCGCGGATATATTTCAACGTCTTCATGAATTCCAAAACCAGGTCGAGATTTACTAGCTGCATTTGTCCTAATAAGACGATAGTCCACGCACGTCCGAGCCTTATAGTGTTGGCTCTTACAATCTCCTTTTATTGCTATTGCGGCTTTATATTATGACTATCCCTTTTTGGAACTCGTTTCGTTGTTAAATCTCCTGGCAGCATTTCTCAGGTTTATGACTTATATCCAATTGCCTTTCATAAAGTTGCTGTGCGTGCACGTTGTATTTATATACAAATACTGTTTACATTTGCTATCACATCGAATCTACTTCTCCCTTTAATTTTTCTTTATAAATGCAAGGCTTTCTTTAATACAATCCGCCGTAAAGTTTTCCTAGGTAGCAACCAGATGTATTTTTTATTTATCTGTCGAACAACTGCCATTGTTTGGAATACACTGCTTAAATTATGGTTTCTATAGAATAATTTAAAGTATTTTTTTTCTCTTCCACGTACACAAAATGAGTTACTGTTTGGGCAGTTTCCATCGTGTTTTCACGAAGGAAATAGCCCATTCATATTCTAGTAATCCATCGTCTAGAATTTCCTGTCTTGAGGATTCAGGATCAATCTTCGCGCAATCAAATGTGGCGTTTTTTTTTTTTTTGTGTAGTGCAACGTGTTTTGATACCTCACATTTCATATTTTTGTAGAGATCTTTGATGCGTGGAAAGCGCACGATACGATTCTTAGTCTTCTTTTACGTTAGTAACATGAAAATATTAAAATTACTTGTTTGCTTATAAATCCCGTTTTAAATAACATTGAAAGCAGATTTATGAAATAAATGAAAAATATATTATAAATATAAAGTTTGTTTATTAATATATAAGTAGGGGAAGGTGACGGGCAAATGGGAACATTAACTTTAGCAATGCATTCAGGATTGCACATTGATATACAAGGTTCTAAGTTTGTTGTAATCTTTAAACATTTATCTGCTGATTGGAGCGAATTTACAATTTTCAATGGTGTGCTTGATGTTGTGAGAAAATTTTGAAAAGAAATGTGTAAATACACCATCTTGCCCTCCATGGGGCAGATGGGTTCCGTGAGTTAAGAATGGGTTCGTACATAAATCTAGGTTAATAGGTAAAATATAGATTCTTCAAAATATTCTTAAAAAACATGCAAGTGCAAAGTTTAAACTCTTTAGAGCGGAACTACTTGAAATAAAAAACAATACAATTAACGATTAAGAATGTTAAACTTAATCTTCACAAGTGAGGACAATAGAAGACGAACTCATCCACGTTATTGCGCACCAGCCTCCATGTACCCAACTCGCCATCCATGGCATTGTATAACAATACTTCCCTTACAATACTAACTTTGAGCCGTCATCTTCCTCAACAGAAGAACTTGATTATTTCCTTGACGTTTTCTAAAAATTATCTCTTTGCTTTCCTTACAAAATTCGGCTTCTTGATCTCTTCTGCTTTTCTTCTTTTGTCATTCTCTTTTTTCCTTTAACTCTCCTCAGCGAGTTCTATTGCCTTAGTGATTTCTCCATACTTCTATTTTCTTGTAGCAGATTTTTATACGTAGTGCTTGTAAGGATGTTGTCTTTCCTTGTTTAGGCGCTTTGATTGAACCTTACTTTATTCTTACATGAGAAATAGCATTATGTCTTCGAGAAAGCATAATGGCATATCCAGGCATAACGGACCAGACTGAAGAGTGAGATAGTGATGTCCCATGTTGCCCCTATACCAACTAGCCCCATCTTGCTCTTTGGGACATTTTTCTGGTTATGTTATATAACATATTAAATATTTGAAATAAATAAATAACGCCCTATAGAAAATACATGCCAATCCATGTCAATTAATAACACAAAAAAGTGTAGTTGTAAATAATTTATTTTCTTGTTCCGGATACTGGCCGTTGAACTCACCATCAAAATAATAACGAAATTCTGGAAATTGCAAAAGTTCACGCACAAACATGCATAACTTTTGTTATTACGCTACCTGGTAAAGTTTCCTGCATTACAACAAACATAAAACAGCACTTTCCAATATTAGAAACTGGCTATTATTTGAGCAGATGCTTACTGCGCGTTTTGTAGATAAGAACGATGTCCCCATCATGCCTCGTGCCCCATCTTGCCCCACTCCTAAATATTAGAACCATATTTTTTA
>RXPK01002231.1:0-62029 GCA_004143645.1 Protaetia brevitarsis | reverse complement strand
AAATTTAAATCCCACTGCATTGTTACATTGTTACCAATAATTTTCATACGTTCCTAATGGCAATAAGAGCTTTTCAATTTATCTCATATATGTTTCAATTATTGAGCACAGTTTACCAATTACGAAAGAGATATATATCCTTACACATTATAGAATAACGTGTTAATTGCTTTCTGCTTATGCATATTCTACAAAAAGCTAGAATAGGATTCAAGGGTACTATTACTAACTGAATTCAATTTCAATTTAACTTCAACCAAACCTTGAGCATGGTGCACTGGAGACAATAAGCCGATACCAGTCGAATTATTCCGCTAACGTTTCTGCAATGTAGTTACGCGGCATAAGTTTGCTATGCGGAATAGTTCTGTAATAAAGGCCCGAAATAAATCCTGTCGGAACGTTTCTACTAATTGGATCTACTATATAAAGCCGGTATATTAGGAATATCTAGATGTATAGTTCTATAGTTTACAATAAAACAAACAAAACAATATGGCAGAAACCTGAATAGAAAATAATTTAGATAAAATATGCATGCATATCACGTATGAAGTTCCATGAATAGCAATTATAATTTAGGTTAATTTAGTTAATCAGGCTTTATAACGGTTAGACATACTCGTGTTTATTCGCATAAGAGTCGACAAAACACGAGTATGTCTAGTCGTTGTAAAACGGTATTGACTTCTCCTGCATTGCCCATTACTAATCAATACTCAAACAAAAATGTAAAGATATAAAGGTTTCAATGCATGTGTCAATTGGTGTTCTAATTAATAGCCAGTAGTAATTTAAACAGCCATTGAACAATCACGTTCTAGCACAGTTTCGAGTATCAATTATTCCCAGAATTTCAGATTTTATGTTAATTAACAAAAAGGGGAAGTAAAAAGTTATGAAGCATCTAATTGCAAATGAGGTTCCTAGCCGTCTCTTTTTTGTAGGAGTTACCTCGTAGCATTTTCTATTTAATCTCCCATTTATTTTAACCATTAAATTATATCATTCCAATATCTTGGTGTCCACAAATTTGTACAGAGTCTGGCTGAATGATTAAATTAATCAAAAGGTGCCTATCTTTTTGCGTCTAGAGTTCCGCATTCACACAGATTGTGGAGAGCGGTCTTTGTCATTCCATTAAACGACCTGCAGTTGATATCTTCAGTGTTAATTCCAGTGTTCTGTAGGTGTCCTTCCAGTACACTATTATTACTATTCAGATGCAGCTGTTCTTTGTGTTTTTCTTATACCCAACTTCTTACTTTTTCTCGTGCTGTGTTTTTGGGCACTCCTAGAATAGGTACTGGGCCTATATATACAGCCGATGACTCCTTCCTCGCTAACTCATCGACTTTTCGTTTCCTCGATTGTCAAATGACCGACCAACCATTGCAAAGTCACTTTTTGGCGGCCCCTGGGGCTATATAGATCGTGAAAACACACACAAACCAGTCTTCATTGTAACTTAGGGTACGCCAGTATCTCCTGGCTCTCTGTTGCAATGCAGATCCGCTTTTTTTTTCATAGGCTCTCTAATTGATTTCTGATGCACAATGCAATATCGCATATATCTCTGGCTGAAAGACCGTGCCATATTTTCTTAGAGTAAGGCTGATTACAGTGGCGGCTCGTGGTCGGAAACGTAGGGTGTTCACAAAATCAAGAACATGCAAATTTTTAACTAAAATCCAATCATTTTTTTCGTGCATGTCCTTAAATTTTCTTGTAAAGTCTCTAAATTTACCCTTTGTAGTTTGCGGTTCAAATTAAGTTCTGGGTTTTGTCTGCCCATTACTTTTAACTTGAATTGTTTCTCATAACTAAACGAATTAAAAATTGTCTTTCAAATATTGCACAGTTAAACTTTATCATCCATAGTTCTTATTCTATATATTGTTTAGCGTTTACTTACAATACTTCTTTGTTTGTTTTGTGTGCATTCATTATCTTTTTTTACGTACTGTATTATTTTCATTTCATTACTGTTTACGTACTATATATATTCTTTTTTGTTTTGTGGCTGCACAAAGCGCATTAGTGGCGGCTTTGCTTGTGTCGAGGGATTTGCAGAGGTATTTAATCGTTGCGGGCATAGTTTTTAACTGCGGCTGCGCTGTTGCCAATTTATTGAAATGTACGTTTTTTGGAACAGTTAAAGATTTATGAGTTTAAATTCGTGATTTTTATGTGTCGCGGGTTTAATAAACGTATTGCTTGTAGATGAAGTACTTCAAACGAAAATTTAAATCAGTGTTTTTAATAAAATTAGATAGTTTTTTTTAACAAAATTATATTGTCTAATTTCTTTTTTTTACAAAGTTAAATTTATATTATAATTCATAAATTAACACTAATATTTAAATTTTACAACCATGATTATTGTGTTATTATATTAACTTTTCATCTACAATTCTTTGAAATGTTTCTTATACCTAAAACTAAAATGTTAAATTAAATTTAATCAGACCTGTATTAATTACTCATCGTAAACTGTACGAGTGTGATAACTTGAGCACTGGCTTAATATCAGCAACAAATTAATAGATTAATATATTAAAATTTTTTTAATTCCAAGCAAAAGAAAACAACACTGTGAGCTACCCCGATATCTATATCACACTGGCTCTCTCGCTCGCACGTACGAAGCAGAGAGCCAGAAAACAAACCAAAAACCTGGGAAACAAATCCGCTCCAATACAGAAATATTAGCAATAGTGAAAATAAATAATATAATGTTTATTATAGTCACGAAAAATTCTGTTAAAACTTAATGTAAAAGAAATTACACCGTTATCCTAAGATATCAAAACAATTTTCAAATTGAAAATAACATTTAAATTAAGAAATTTATTTTCAGATAACTGTTTTTTTTAATAAAAACTACAGCAGTATGTTATTAATAAATTAAAATAATTACGCACGCTTGTGTTTCATTTACATTACATAACTGTCACCAACAAACAGTATTAGTTCTTTTGGTAGTTTACGACCCTGTGAACGTGAGTCTTCATAATAGAGGGGGCAAATTTTGCTCCGACAGGTACGTATTCGAAGGTGGCTCCAACTCATGTTCCTAATAAAGCAGATGAACCGTAGAGTTGCAAGTAGTTAACAACAGTGTTCTGCTTTTCTTATAAAATTTAATTTTTTTTTATTTTATCTAAATATGTAGTGATATAAAATGCAAATGCATCGCAAAGTGGCCCGTTTGTTCGCCCGCTTTGTTCGATTTTTCCCTCAAGGAAAATTTGCACAACTCTAATGTGACTTATGTTTTATAAATACATACTTAAATATGCAATAATACGGATTGATTTATGGTTTATGTATATTACATTATTTGAGGCCCGCGTCGCAATACGTATCTGCTCCGCCGGACAATTGCCCAACCCTATTCATAAACAGAACATATATAATATAGTTTATTCGTAAAACACGATATCTGAACGTTGATGTCGATACGATTTTGTTAACGTGACCGAGAACGCAACGAAAGGAGCACAGGAAGCACACTCAATTTGTGCACCGTTCATATGGAATCTGCCGTATCCTTCCCCACCTCCGCTACGTCCATTATGCGGCTAGGCATTGGATAAAATCAACGTAGTCCTGCCTACTCGGTGCACGTGCTCCATCGCTGCGTTATATTTCACGAATATATTAAGATCGAGTAATAGATTTTATTAGTTTGTAATCGACGATTTGTTTAGGGGGTTCACGTGCTCATGTGCTCCTATACAGAAACCGCCACTGGCTGATTATTGTGTTTCCTACCTCATTGTAGATTCCAACTCCATCAGACTTGTTTTTTCGTTTTTTGATCTATTTATGAAATTGTCCGAACCTGTCTCCTGTCTCTAGCTGGATTAATTCCAGCTTATTCAACCAGTGAATTCCACCTCGAATCTTCTGTTCAAAAGATATGTTAAAATTGCATGGTCTAATCTAAATCCTTATTTCTTGTGTATATAAATGGTCTGCCCATTAATATTCAGAATATTAACGTGTGTTTGTATGCTAATGATACGTCTTTGTTAGTGCACATATCGGATTTACCAGAACTAAAAACAAACTCTAAGGAAGCTGTGGAAGCAGCGTGAGGTTGGTCTGCTGCTAACAAATTAAGAGTGAATAGGGTGCAAGCGGAAGTCGAGTTTCTGGGTTTAACACAAGAAACTAAATTAAATATGGGCATCACACATCGAAAGCTTAATTTCTAGACTATCATCTGCATTGTATGGACTTGCACGGCTGAGAAGGGTCTAACCACATAGGGCCACTAGAACGGCGTATTTTGTCACTTTTCATATATTGCTGCATCACGGCCTAATCTTCTGGGGGATGGCGAGCGAAGCCCCAAGAGTGTTCATTCTTCAGAAGAGGGCAGTAAAATAACTCTGTGGGCTGAAGTTTAATGAAACACGCAGAGGTCATTTTAAAAGTGAGGGCATTCTTAACTTAGCGTCCATGTTGATACTGCAAGAAGTTACCTTCGTTCACAAGTGTTGGTTACCACTTGTTCACACATAACGGGTACAACCATAACTACTCCACTCGTACCCGAGAGAAGTTAAGGGTACCGTGTCACAGGCTGGCAACTACGGAAAACTCGACCAACTGCTGGGGCCCAAAACTATACAATTACCTGCCGACTGAAACGAAAAAGTTACGAACTCCGCAATTAAAAGCTAGAATAAAGGCGCTTTTAATGAAGTTGGAGTGTTACATAATCAACAAATTCCTGACCCAGGCATTGGACACATCACGTTTAATTTTTAAATTAAATTTATTTAATGTTAAGAAATGCTTCCTGATTGTTTCTATAGCGCATAAATGCTTCTTCAATGCACAACTAATTGTTTTTATTAGATAGTCTTTATCAGTCTCATTGAATCAATCAAATAAATGCCCATTTTACATTCATTCTTATCTTATATATTATTTGTTTTATTTATACATTTATTTCCCTTATTTTACTAGTTTCATATTTTTTTTAATGATTTTGAGGATTCATACCATCTATGTTTTCAACTATTCCGTTCATCCATTTCACGAAAGTCTACGGCCACAGCACAATTATCGTACAATTGGTGTGTCATCCATACTACAACGAACAGTTCCTTTGATATTACGCTTTAAGGTGATTTGGTTTTGTTGGTCTTGTCGCGATAGAAGTTTCATTGTATGTTTATTATCAAATATTTTATTTACGAACACAATCACATGCTAGTAATAACGTTACGTTTGAAAAAGTACGAAAGGATCAACTTGAAATTTGCAGGAAGTTGTTATTTTGGTTTTAATGCACATATTATTTGTTATTGTTCTTTGAATGCCTAGTGTTTGTTTTGTGGATTGCCTTTCTGGATATACGAGCTACAGTGGCCTTATTTATCATTCGGATTCCATACTAGATACACTGTAGAATTGAATCCTAGTCTTGGCCCAAATTGTTGCAACACTTTTATGTTCTTGCATTGCCCTACGATAAACAAAGGAATAATCGATGGAAAATTTTAATACTTGCGTTATATGTAATATTTATGATCAGTGCTGAGTTTCTTCATGATAACTATGGTGTGTGAGAATAGTCAAAGTTAACTTGGACACCAATTATTGCTTATACAAAAAAGTTCTCGCGTTTTTTTTTTCATGCATATTAGCTCTACATATTAATAATGGTACTCTAAAAAAAGAATAAAATACCATCGCATTGCAAATAAAGAACATGAAGAAATAACGTTGTGAAAACAGCATATTTTTGTTAAATATTCAACAACATTGTCATCGTAGGAATATGATGTGAAACTAATATTTCAACTTCGTATGTATGCACATTTCGATTGGTGTATTTTGGGATAACGTAGAGAACGTTTAGTCGGTTGTGCATATAGAAATTATAAAATATTTACGCAAGAGTTGAGGCTGTAATTATTTCCTATGTTAGTAATCTCTCATAATATTGGAATTGTGGAATTCACCCAAATGTAACCATGTTTACGTAGCTTTGCATCATTTTGCATTTTAATTTGCTGTCAAGTTTGATTGAATCGTAGAGCAAATAAAACGGTCGTGTATACATATGCACATGCGTGTATAACTAAATATAAACTCGAAACGCAAAAGCATGTTATACATCACACATTAGTTTCATATAATTAATTTAAAGGTCGCGTAAACCATTATCAAACATTTTTGTGTAAATCTAGTTAAAATTTTCATTTCCAAAAAGCGCATTCGCATATAACACTGTTTATGTTTTACACTAAATATATTGGTAATTCCTGTTCAGCGTTATATTATATCCAGTTGTATATACATAAAAATAATCCCGCATCCGGATATAATGCCAACATGAATAATACAAAAAATATCCAATTAATTTTATGTTCTAAACAGATTATTTCCTCTTATATAAATTTAGGAAAAAGTTGTGTATTTTAGCGACTAATAAAGGCATTAAAAAACACAAATAATTCTAAATAGTTCTGAAGATACAGGAAAAAACATGAAAAGTAATGTTTTTGTGTTTTTGACATTTGGTTGCAACAATATGAAAAAAATGTCTCAACACATTTTTTTACTATTATCCAAATAAATTGGAAAAGATTTAAAGAACATTTCGGCACTGAGAACTATAATCAATATTATTTATACGTATATTTTTCTTTATGTTTCTTTTACACTAAATACGGTCGCGGTAAGTTTTTATTTCAACATTTTTTTTCAGAGTAGCTGCGCAATAAACATTAATTCTGTTAGTGCATTCCCTCTCTAAAGCACACAACCGACTGCATATCTTTATACATCCTAAGGTAGCAACAGTGTCTTTACCACCTCGCATCTCTTAAACAAGTCATTTAGCAAATATGGTTCATTAGGATGTTTTGTTTAGGAAGATGTCAGGTACTTTTACGGTCTGTTTGGCCCTCAACACCGGGACAGTATGTATGTTGGAAAATGATAAAGTATAACGAATGCACTCTTTGATGAATTTAGGAACTTTCTAATATTGAAACAAATACCGACTTTATACTATTAACTTATAACGGCAGTCTCTAGTTTTTACCTAGTTATTCAAAAATAGCAATTACGAAAGAAAGAATAACTCTTAAACGCAATAAAATTCTCTCTGTATTTTAAATTAAATATTAATTAAAACTGAAATATTCTTCTTCTTGATGACATTTATTTAAAGTACTCACGGATCCAGTTGAAGCCCAAATATGAAAAAAAAGGAAACCTAAGGCAGTCGTCCAATTATATATAATAAAATTTTGGTACGTTCTAGTTAAATTGGTTATAAATTATAACCGCATACGAAACAATTGGATAATTAATTTGCCAGAGCGCTCAGTAAACAAAACCGTCTCTTACAATGGTAGAAAAAATGACCAAGTTTTTTAAAAATCAATAACTGTTATTATGGAACTCCGCTCTAACAACCCCTAATTAAACAAAAACCCCATTACAGCTACGTTTTAATACACTAGAAGAATAAATTTTATGGTAGTTTAAGCATGGTGTAAAATAGGTAACATGGCAATATATATATTCGCGGAATTTATTTTTTTAAATTTTAAACTGATGTGAATTTCAATATTGTTTTGATATAAATTTCTATTCAATATTCAATAATTTAGTTATCTTTATAATTACTTTAGTTTTCAGACGCTAATAAAAATAAATATGATAATGTGGCTGTTTTACTTCACCTAGCGACCTCTCTGATATCTTAAGTGAGTATTGTGATCTTTTACTTGCTCGATGGTACGGGGCGCTTGTAGATGCACCAAACACACTGTCAAGTTAGCTTTTCAGTCGCTTGCTAACGAATCGATAGATTTTCTTACCTAAATAGAACATCCCGAAAGCTCCTTCTTGGATTGTTTAAAGTTGGATAAATGTAAATATAAAATAATCATTTTAAAATCACAGTAATCGTGCAATAAAACAACGTTTCAAAATAATTAAAAGCATTTTCTTTATTGATATACTGAGGTGTTTCATATTAATAAACTAGTGTTAGACTCCTTTATATTATACTTATACTTTACTTTATATAAAACTAAATGAGTATAGCAAACTATCATTTCAGTGCGGAAATTATCGATAAATGTGAAATTTCCTATAATAAACTTACTAGAATCGAATTACGTCAACATAAATCTAATTAACAAACAAGAATGCCTAACAAATACAAAATGATGGCGGAACTCGCAAACATACAGTGAGGTCGTAAATGGTCCCCCCTCCTCCCTGATAACTTTTGAATGGTATGAGATAGAGCAATAAAACAAAAACCAAATGAAATTAGAGATAATTTGTAATTTTTTGCCTATAAAGATACGCACATGGCTTCTGATGTAAAGAATCAAGAATCAATGGTTTATAACCAGTCATAATTTCTGTACCAACACCAACCTAATTCATGCAATCACTCAGTGCTACCACACTAAACTCTCATGCCGAACGTTCAGCGTTTTCCCGTATCAGCTCGGAGTTCGGCAAACCCCGAATCGTTGTGGACGGTCGCGTCCACACGATTCGGTAGTTGCCGAACATCGGAGTTCGCAACTCCGAGCGTGTGGATGCACCTTTTAGTCACATAAAACCACAATATTTATACGAGGGCTATAGAAAAAGTAACGTAAGTACTCCAATTATTAATCTTGGATAAGTTGGTAAAAATTTCGAAAATCGTAAAACTGTTTGCATTGCCATAAAAGTAATAGAAATATCTTCCAATGAGCTTCTAAACGAAATTACTTCCATTTTAAAATTTTAAAGATAGGTACGCCCCTCTATTTTACCTCAGAGGCCATGTGCGTATCTTATAGGCAAAAATCACAAAGTATCTTAATTTCATTTGGTTTTTGTTTCATTGCTCTATCTCATACCATTCAAAAGTTATCAGGGGGAGGGGGGGGGGGCATTTACGACCTCACTGTATATGTAAAAATATACTTTTACTGCTTAAAACTGAATTGTAACTAATTAATACCTCATTTAAAACCATTGCTTACAGTTATCTCTTTTTGATCGTTATCGGTGTCAAACGAAGAGCCAGCATAAATCTAAATAGATGACCATAACCGACGTTAAGATACTATTATTCACCAGTTACCAGATATAACATCCGGAAGAATGATGAATTTTGCGGAACAAATATTTATAAAAATAAAAAAAAAGAAACGCCAAGTAAGTGTTAACTAAGAAATAAAATAGTGTTCACAATATTTATATTTGTACAAATAACATTTCCATCTAATATGGCTTATTATAATATTTTTTACAATTAATTCATTATTTACAATTTAAAGATCGACATTTAGAATATGCAACCAGGTATGCTCTCTTACTTGCAATCACGTCTTTATTATGCTTTGAAACCTGTTTCAAATCACTGTTAATTTCTCTAAATTAGCTTAAATACTAAAAGCTGAAATTTAAATAGTATTAAATAAACTTTATGGTGGTTTAAGCACGATGTAGGTGACGTAGCAGTATACATAAATATAAACTTCTTTGCCCTTAAAATTTTCTAATAAATTATAATTACAAATGGTTCTGAATACAACTCTTACATTATTCCATTTTAAGTCCCTTTTGCTGTGTATATCTACATTTCAAAACGGAGAGACGACGCAAATGAAAATACGTATATCATTCAACGCTGCCCGTCAGGAATTAGTTAACGTTACAACTTCCAAATTAATTTTTCGCGAAAAAGAACGCAAAGAGTGCGAAAAAATGTCGGCTGTGTGTTTTGCCCTGTAGTCTCCGTTGATTTCACGACGCTCTACATCCAACTAGTCGAAAACAATGTGAGAAACGTTGGTCGAGACATTAATTCAAAGTTAGCCGGGGCGTTTCGAATATTTAACGATACCACCTCATCGGTTTTCTCAGAATAGCCACAGCTAAAATGTGATAACAATTAACGCCAAGTAAAAAGGACGTTTACTGGCCGCCCTATGTATGCGATGTTAATGTTTATTGCGGGTGTTTAGGGACCGCAAAATGCGTTCCAACCTTAAATTATGTTCTTCGTGTTGCGCTGGTAATATCGGCGGTCGTAATTCCTAGCTACCAGCTACCTCCGAGCGTCGGCTTAGCGCCCTAAATCCAAAAGAGGAATTGGGAGCACACAAATTGGCTTTTCGGCCCCCTAATCTTCTCTCATCTTAAGACGAATTCGGGGAAAGCTGAAGTTCTGACGTAGATATAAGTGAAATTTCGTGTCATCAATTATACGACATCGCAATCTTTACTAATTACTGCATGAGTTATTAATTTTACGGAAAGGCAATACATAATACTTATTCGGGGGTGTATCAGTGGATTCATGAGTTATATTCTATATTTATGGGACAAATGTCGCCTGATTTAATTTCTAGAGAACTACAATCGAAAATAACGACACTTTATTTAGGAAAAGCTGGAGAATTACAACTCATTTTAAACCTCCACCTAAAGCTGTGCTACAGGAGGCTACCTACTGCAAGTACCATATGGATATCATAACAATTGAAAAGTTCTTATTCTGCTTAAATAATGTCCTCATGATTAATAATAATAACAAAAGTATAATAAATCGGTCAGCTATGAGTTGGTTATTACGTTTCCGCCCATGAAGTGACTTATGTTATCTCCCAGCATTCGCCAAGGAGCAAGGGAAACCACGAGAAATCTTACTCTGAGAGCAGAACCAAAATAACAATACACAGTATTTGGTATTTTGGTCAATAACGGAATTATTTAAAAGATAATTTTAGATCATTTTTCATTCGAATATATAAAGTAACAATACCGTACGATATGTTGACGAATATAAATGTGGCGTAACCAATTTCTAATCAACGGATAATATTTTTTTTACTTCTAACAACTGTTTAAAATAATTAAATACAAACATATATTGCAAAATTCTAATATTATGCCTTAAGATAGTGCAAAATATATATTATTCTAGCCTAACTTCTAACCCTATTTTCTTGGAGAATCCCTATTAATGTCACACATGAAAAAACAAAATTACCGGTAATTTACCGGTAAACCGGTATTTTCATTTTCATTTACCGAATTACCGGTAAATGAAAAAATCGGTAAATTTACAATCACTAGTGTGAACATACATATATATTTTTTTATCTTTCACTGGATTATCTCGTTATTACGGGATTGTTTTTGCGGTCATTTATCTCTGTAATTATATTAAATTGTAACATTCATGCCTCCAACAGATAATCTCTGATGAAATGAATAAATTTTACGAAAGCTCAGACTGTAAAAGGGAACTCTCTTTGAGTTCTTTACGGCTGCTATTCCAATATCTCCTGCTTTGAAGCTAGCTATTTTTGTTTGATGTTCTTCTTTTAATGTTTACTTCGTAGCCCATAAATGTTTATAGCATACTTTTATTCTTTATTAATGGTAGGTGTATTTGCATCGTATGTAATTTGTGGTGTAATGAAATGTATCGGTTTAACGATAGTAATTATTTTATCCGGTGATATTCCTCAATTTTTACGTATTATCGCTACTAAAACTTATAAAGATCATATTTATCTCTTCCACACAACTCTCAACGTTCTTCAAAAAATGGCGAGTAATATTAATATAATATCCTAATATTAACATATAATATAATAAAAACGAAACCATATTTGGCGAAATATATTGTTATTAATTATAATTGTATGAGGATTCTTTTTGTTACTTGTATGAGCTTTTACATTTCGCCAATAAAATCTATCTATCTATGTATCTATCGGTATCCGCGGACATCTTGGACATCCCACAATTTCTATGCAATATCATTACTGTAACTAATGAACAAACCGCTATGCTTATCAGAATCGCATTTACTTTTTTCTCCTCAACTCCTAACGTTTTTAAAAATGACGAGTAATATTAATTACAAAAGTACCGCAACTTCAGAGTAATTATTGTAGTATCTGACATTTTCGTCTTTCTACTTTATCCGTAAATATTGATTTCATTAAAGGTACAACGATAAAAATTGGTATTTGCGTTGTTTGGGCTATTTCTTCCATCGTTTGTAGGATTTTGATAATCCCAGTTCGCCTACTGCGTTTACCAAGTAGCCCCGAATAGATCTGTTTCTTGTCAAACTTATCATTTTCTTGCTAAACTCATTATTACAAAATTTGACAAATATGTATGTCCGATTTGACAATTAGTTTGACAAATATATTCTACTCTGTCTTGTATGAGATTCGAACTTGGTTTCCAAATTTCGAATATTTACTAATCTAACACTTAACCATTCAGCCAATCAGGGGGATATTGCTACCTTGAAACCTATATTTAAGCTACAGGTATATCCGCAAAAGTGATGCGCACTAGCATGCGCAAGTTTGCATGCGTAGTTATTACTATTCCGTCTCCGGGCTTAAATATAGGTTTTAGGATAACAGTATCTATTCGATTGGTTGAAGTGTTGTATGTATGTATGTAAATAGAAGGATAGTGTTACACTGGGACCTAAAAGATCTATTGTGTCCCCTATTCTTGCTGCTTTACAGCTGGCCTTCCAATCCTATTCCTTTTAGAAAGTGTAGGATGTCAGAGGGTGCCAGTCTAGGTAAGTCTCCCTCTTCGATTTCACATGCTCTCAAGTGCAATGCCCTCGAGTTGCACAGTGCTACGCAGTTTGAGAGGAGGTGGATGGGTGTTTCATCCTGTTCCTCACAAATCTGCATTCAGGATCTTTCTCCAATCGAAGCTTACTCAGGTGTCCTTTCAGTCTACAAATGGCCTGAAAGTATTCCTGTTAATATGCGAACATTGTTCTTACTCAGGTTGATGCATTCTGTAAACCTCTTCTGGTTATAAGTTCCAGAAGAATTTTACTTTGCCTCATTCCCTGGAGATTTTCCCAGTAACTGGATTTTCTCTGCTCCATTTCTATTTTTAGTTTCTTCAGTATTGTACTACCACTTAACCCGCAAAAGGGTTCAGGCCCTACAAAGGGCATTCCAGCCCCTTTTTTTTGCGAGGTTATCCGTTATTTCGTTTCCTTCCACTCCTGTGTGACCCGGAACCCACAGGAGGGTTACTTTATTTCTTTCCCCTAGCTCATTTAGTTTCCTTAGGACCAGACCATCTTGGAGCTGATTTCTTATGAGCTCAGCGCTTTGATGGCTGCTTGACTATTAGACATGATGATAATCATATTCAACTGAACACATCTTCCAATAGCGTGTATTTTGGCTGAAGTATTAGATTAGTAAATATTCGGAAATTCGAGACCGAGTTCGAATCTCACGCAAGACAGAGCAAAATATATTTGTCAAATTAATTGTCAAATCGGACATATTTAGCCAAATTAATTGTAATAAGGAGTTTGGCAAGAAAATAATGAGTTTGACAAGAAACAGCTCTATTCGGGGCTACCCTGATGACGGCAGTAGACGAACTGGCGAAACGTCGGGTCATCAACATTCTACAGACGAGGAAAATAGCCCAAGCAGCAAGGCAAGTATTTATCTATCGTCAATAATCTGTCGTCCATAGATAAGGTACCCCTTGAGATACCAAACAATAAAAGTTACGACGCCTGCACAATGTGCTGGGGATCGATTTTAGAAGCTTCCGGTATCAATCCATAGAGGGCGCGCACGCCACTAAGAGTGCCAAATTTGAATGAATATACTTATATTACACACTTACATAATCATTGTTCGAAAATTGAATGCATTATTGTTGCAAATGTACATAGTACGCAAACACATGGTAAATTATCTATAATAATACAATCACTTTTCAATCAATAACATCAGGTTGGAAACGCATGAAAATATTTTTGGAAATAAACAAATATTTCCCGGGAAAAAAATATTATTATATTTCTTTTATAATTTTATAAACATTAACACATGAACTAACATTAAATGTTTATACTATATAAATTTATTATTCATGGATTATTATCTGCCTGCTTCTAGTGGGAAACAAAGTAATTTTGTAGAAGTGGGTGCTGTGCCACAAATTAAACACTTATTAACTATCACTTTATAATTAAAATCTGAAATAGATCGGATGAAAATCACAGGCCAAAATGCATTATTTTTAGTCAACGTACTACGTAAACACTTAAACAGCGTACAATATCTAAATAATTACTTCACAACTTCACGAATATAAATAGTTGTGAAACTAAGTTTGTTCGCGTCGCATGAACTAGGGTGTACTTAAGTTGAATTAGGTGCAGCTAAAACTAAAAAAAAAACTTTTTAGTGCAAAAAGTTCAAGTAAGCTACATGAACACAAATTACGAACTTTTCCGCACTTGGCAAGTTGACAGAACAATTTTAATTCATCACTTTATAGAGAAAAGTAAAAAGAATGCGAAGTTGTGTCGTATCGTTACTTTGTAATTCAGCCTCAGAAGATGAGGATAATAGAATCATAAATCCACCACTTATATCTTCAATAATTACTTTCTAACTCACAATAAATGTTATTTTTAATACAGTTAACATTGCCAAATTCATCTCGATGAATACGAGCTTATTTCACTGTGATTTCTTTACTTTCTTACATTTTTGGAAGTTAATTTACTCATTCAATAACCTACATTTGTTTGACAGCCGTTGACAAATGATAATTAAATCAAATGGTTCAACTGCTTAAACTTTTCGCACTCGCTTTGAGGCATGTGCAAATAGTTCTGCACTTTCCGCCAGCAACTTGCGACGTAAACACTAAAAACTTCAACGTTTCATGCGACGTGAACACAAAAATTCTTAAAGTGCATAATAGTGCAAATAGTTTATGTGACGCGAACAAACTTAAAGTCATTTAAAATACGTAGCTTTCATTTAATTTTCTACTTCTTACACTTCAGTTAACTAGAAGTTACTCTAGAATAATAAGTTTTCTTAAAAAATGTGCTACTTATCAATGAAATTAAATAAATTTATTGAAATGGTTATTTCAACTATATAAATAAATGATAATTGTGGTGGCATGTTTGCGCCTAAATTTTATGCAATTTTATTAACATATTCTTTGAAATACCTTTCCTTCTATGTAGGCAACTTTATATACTTGCATGTTGACTTCAGTGTCTCTGAGGATTGATACCTAAACTACTTCCCCTCCAAGCTTCACGATTTATTTAATTCAAGTTGGACAGGGATGCTTTCGTCATGAGTTAAAAATTGGTATTACCACCTACGAGAAATATAATAAAAAGCATTATCGCAGGAGCACTAATACATTATCTAATATTCAACATTTGTAAATATATTACTATTTATTAGAAGAGCCGAAATCTTTATAATATACGATAATTATAAAGATTTCCAGTTGTGTGTGAATAAGTTTAGCGCATTTTTTCGCTAGCAGGATATATTATAAGGATATTCGCCTTTATCATGTGGCCGTATTCATGCGCCAAACCGTATTCTCTGTTCCGTATTTTACGCTGCACTTTGCGCAGTACTGTATAAGCGTTATGTGAGAATCGATTTTGCTTGCAATTTCTGGCATATCTTATTATTTTGCTTGTTTAACTTGTAACAGTTGTCTTTTATCACTGTGCATATTCTTCGGATACTTCTCATTTATTTGTATTAATTTGTACACCTAGTAAAATCTATTTCACATGTAATTTTTTGGTAGACAAAGTATCTATCTTAAATCAGCTTGTTTGTGTTACGGCTTAAATTAGTAACATCTTGCAGAACAATCCACGGTTTCTTTTATCTACCTGAAGCTGTAATTAACAAAGTTTAACATTATAATATAGGTTCCCCCTCTTTGACCTAGTTTCTATAACAAACAGCCCGTTTTAATGTACACTCACAGTTTTAAAGTCTTGTTAGTTAGACCTGTAACAAGACTCCTTTCACAGTTAAAACTTCACCTTAACTCATAGAAGAAAAGGGGTTCTTACTCCTACATAATACGTATATACGTGCCGCCTATCCTACCGCTATAATGTTCTTTAAATCGGAGTTTAAAAGTCCCTGGGAGTATCACCTGAAAAGATAATTAAGCGCTTCGCGTTACTGCCATGAACAATAATTTTCGTCATACAAATTAGTGGTACGGTTGTTCTTGCTAGGACGTTTGTTACACTGAGCAAAAACATCTTTAGAACTAAGAAATATTCCTTTGTCATTACTTAAAAGAACCATTTCTTTCAGTTAATACGTACATATTTCTCTCACTGAAATATTATTTTCAGTATCTACAAGTAATGTGTATTGACTGAAAGAGAATGTTTTTTTTTCTCTATATTTCTTTGTCTTAAAGAATGGGCCAGTAAAGTTATTTTCGTCTTCCGAAGTACTTGGAAATTGGAGTTTTTTTCTTGTTATTGCTGACGAGGACACGGTAAAAGCTTTTACGTAAACAAAAGCGTCGGTCTGGAATTTTAGAGGTCAGGTTATTGTAAGGATAAGAATAGTGCCTATTACGAGGTTTAATTTTTAGGTCTTATATATATATAGAGATTTTCTCAACTTATAATCTGTATTCAATTGTTGCTAGTTGCCTCAAAGAGTTTCCAATAAATGAAAAATGGAAATCACAGTTACTCTATACTTGATAAATCAGAAACTCTTATAATTAAGATTGGTGATCGTTACAACATTGTACTAAATGTTGCAAGACTGGCTCTCATTCGTGTGCTTCAAACAAAAAAAAAGCGAATACCTATATAATAATTTTGTTTCTACTGCGTAGTAATATTAATGGATACTGATTTGAATAAATCACACATTTACAAATAGGGATTTTCAAGAGATTTTTGAGAGTTTTTGAGAAGTTACAGGGGAATTTTTGAAAAGTTTCTGATCACTTTTCGAAGAGTCTCTGAGGAAACTTTTTTGAAGAGCGTTATGATTTAATGCATTATTATTTGTATATTATATAATGCCCATGCTTTCTCATCGTGGCCAACAGAATTTGTGTTTTTTAAACTCATAATTATACTATGTAATAATAATAGTAATGTTAAAATATACTAGGATAGGACCATACTTACCGATCGAACGGTGGCCCACAATAGGCCAAACATTACAATTACCCTAAAAGATAAAAATATTACTTACCTTATTCATGTTGCTGTTCCGGCCCCTGCAAATATTAACATTAATCATGCAGAAAAAATGAGAAATATCTACCACTGGTACAAGATGTGAAGGACACCTGGCTCCAAAATGAAGTCACCGTCATACATCCGTATCATACACCGTCATCATCGGCGCTGCCGCAGAAATCCCGAGGAACTTGTACAGCGCCCTGAAACTGCTCCAACTTCCTCAACACCTCTTTAAGTTGCTTCAAAAGACTGTCATTATGGAAGCATGTCATATAGTAGCGTATATACGAAATATAATAATAATCACGAATAATAACTGGAACTCCCGTTCTTGTACTTTAAAACATCAGTCTACAATATGTTTCAACTGTCAATTTCAACACGTTAAATCTCACCCGTTGGCAATGTGCTGTGGCTGGGTCATTTCAACCCCATCCTCATTTAGAGTGTGGAATATAAAATAAAATAATAATAATAGAAACCCTTATATTTTTGCGGACAATATGCAATATCAGAGACATAGTATAAAATCAAAAAATTAAACTCAAACATTATTTTTTACGTGGTTCGCATAAAAACCACAAGGGGAAGTTCAGATGAAATACAAGAGTGTTTAATTTTATTACTCTGCTTTTAAACTTTACCCTCGAAAACAATAAATATGTACATAAGAGCAACTGCCTACAAATAAAGCTTAAAACTAACTTAAAATCTAAGTGTGTGAATTAAGAGTAAGTGAGCATTGATGGACGAAATGAACTAAAGAAAAGAACTAGAATGTATATTATGAACTTTATAAAATGAAATTCAACTGGTCACCAGTATAGATTAAAACTTCTGTTGTAGTAAATATCTTTTCATAAGTTTCTTAAAAGTTTTTAAATTACACTGTTGAAAATATTACGGTGTTGGCGTTAATTTTGCGCTAGTCAAATATTTTAGTGTTGATTTTTACAAACTTTGCCCGACGAATTGACTACATGTGTTTAGTAGAACAGAAATTACTAGAATTTGGTGTGAATTCTTTGTTCAGATATGAGGATTTATTATTTTCTCTAGACATTCAGAAGCATCAACCAATCAGAATTTTTCCCTCGGATAGAAATATAGAAACCCCACCTAATCTAATACAGTCAGAGACAACATGAGACGTGCAACTACGGGTTAAATTTTGGTTCGCAAAACTATACTGGCCGACTGTGTGGGAAAGTGAGCGTAGGTGGCGCAAGCAACGAAAATAGCGCGTAATTTAAACTGTGTATATACCTATTATGGCTTTATTTAATTTTATTAATTTATGTAGAATCGGGAAAATAACACACAGGTTTATTTATATATAATAATATATTTATATATTTAAGCAAGTAGATACAATTTTATATTTAAAAAGCGGACCCACTCTGGAGTAGTAATAATCTAAGTATCTTTAAGAATTACATTACAAATAACAAATCACAAAAATTTCCATAAAACTATCGAAAAATTTCATTAATCATTCATTTGCATATCCTCTGACAATAACAATTTTTACAAGTTGATGCAAAAAATATATCTCTGATTGAACTGCCAACAGTATGGAGGGCGCATTATTAGGAGGCGAGATAAAAAGTACACCCCAACAACGAATACACATTTAACAATAAATCGGATTTACAATTAAAACCATGTGCGAATTTGAAATAGGTGCAAAAATCAAGTTATTAAAAGTAAATTGTGAAAAAATCTTAATTGCATTCGGCAACGTATAAGCGTAAAAAGCATCTCAAGAAATAAATTACGTGTGTTCGCAAAGGGAATGTCTGGGCTATTATAAACACCGTGTAAACACCACTAAACACAAAATACAATAGCAATTAAGCTAGATAAGCACTCTTCACTATCGCTATTATTCAAAACAAACACGTGTTGACAATTGTGTAACCACAACAACAAGCTGACAAAGAGTGAATACGGCAGTGACAAGAGCGTTTTATTCACATTTATAAACCGCCGTCACAGTGATTTTCAGGAGCACCAACCCACGTACTGCCAACCATTACGAACGCAAAATCCTAACTTGACGGTGTGCGCCCCGTCAGTACACTTTTCATCTCGCTAACAAAGTTGCTATATGTGCGAATTTATAAAGCAAACAAAGATAGCCGATGCAATACATTTCCGAACCTTTTTCTGTATCTAGTTGCACGTCTCATGTTGTCTCTGATACAGGTATTTCGCTATCTATAACGCCACCATCCTGCATTCACGCGTTTATGCTGTTTCGATTTGTTTGCGTTATTAATACATAATCCAGAACAAACCACCAAATGTGGACTGACCTGCAAAGTGTAACCTTGTGTTTATTAAAATATAATTCCAGTGGGCATAAAAAAATTCAACATCTTAAAGATGTAATTGGGAACAACTATTTACGTAATTAGTTCAGATTTGAATCAAATAGCATAAACATTCACTTAATTTTATAATGGTTCTCAAAAAATCATTTTAATATTAGTAAGTTTAGTTGAAACCAAAACTTTTGAATGAGTGGTTCTGTATATTTATAATTGAGAAAACGTCTTAAAGAGAGAATATTATAGCACTAAGAAATAGGAGTTGCATATTAAAAAGACGTTGTGTTTAGAAAACGGTGTTAAATCATCCAATAGATCGCATTCATTTAGTTAAACAGCTAGTAAATTTGTCTAGTCTAAATCAAATAAAATGTGACTAGAAGTATATCATAATTCCACGTGTTAGTTGGACAAAATAATCCCTTAGCAATGGGCAATACTTGACTATCTTTGTTCGTCAAATTTAAACTTCTATAGTTCTCGACAAAATAACACGAAAACAGTGTGGACCTCTCCTGACTATTAAATTAGTCAAGAAAGTGTTAAAATTTTCAACAGTGTATATCGCTTAAAATTATCTGATACATTATTGCACTGCCTGTAGATGTTGTAGCTGAAACCCCTCTCATATAATACAGTTCGATGGAGCGGAGTAGTGATTCTGCTCTCAGAATAACGTAATTTTTTATCATGTATGTCTCGACGGAAACCGATTTTACTTAATAAATAAACAGGCTATTCTTAAAGTATTTACGAATGCTAAATAAAAATCTTATGCAGGAGTTTTGAACTCGTTACATTCTACCAATAGTATTCTTATTTAAACATGATCCATAAAGTGCAGAACAGTGTGTAAAACGGATAAAACTAATAAATCACTGAGCAGCGTCTTGATCGACTGATGTAGTTTCTATGTGGATATAACAACTTTAAACGCTAGATAGGGGAAGGTGGGGCAAGATGGGAACATTAAGCTTTAGAACACTGCATCAGGATTGCAAATTGATATACAAGGTTCTAAGTACGCTTGTTGTAATCTTTAAACATTTATCTGCTGAAGGATGTATTTACAATTTTTCGATGGGCACTCTTGATGTTGTGAGAAAATTTTGAAAAGAAATGTGTAAATACACCATCTTGCCCACCAGGGGGCAAGATGGGGTTCCAGTTAAGAATGGGTTGTATCATAAATCTAGGTGATAGGTAAAAGAAAAATAGATTCTTAAAATATTCTTAAAAACATGCAGGAACAAAGCTTAAACTCTTTAGAGCGGAACTACTTAAAATAAAAAATATACAATAACGGTAAGAATAATATTAAACTTAATCTTCACAATTGAGACAATAGAAGACGAACTCATCCACGTTATTCGCACAGCCTCCATGTACCCCACCTCGCCATCTATGGCATTGTATCAATACTTCCCCTTACAATACTAACATTGAGCGTCATCCTTCTCAACAGAAGAACTTGATTATTCCCTTGACGTTTTCTAAAAATCTATCTCTTTGCTTCCCTTACAAAATTCGACTTCTTGATCTTTTCTGTTTTCTTCTTTGTCATTTTTTTTCTTTTAACTCTCCCTCAGCACTTCTAGTTGCCTTAGGGATTCTCCAGACTTCTATTTTCTTGTAGCAGATTTTTATACGTAGTGCTTCTAAGGATTGTTGTCTTTCCCTTGTTACGCTTTGATTGAACCTGTACTTTATTCCTAACATGAGAAATATGCATTATGTCTTTGAGAAAGCATAATGGCATATCCAGGCATAACGGACCAGACTGAAGAGTGAGATAATGATGTCCGCATGTTGCCCCATACCAATAACCCCATCTTGCCTCTTTGGCACATTTTCTGGTTATTTTATGATAATATATTAAATATTTGAAATAAACAAATAACACTATAGAAAATACATGCAATACATGTCAATTAATAAGCACAAAAAAGTGTAGTTGTAAATAATTTACTTATGCTTCGGATACTGCCCGCTGAACTCACCATCAAAATAATAACGATACTCTGGGAATTGCAAAGTTCACGCCCAAACAGCAATAACTTTGTTATTACGTCTAGTAAAGTTTCCTACATTACAACAAACATAAAACAGCACTTGTCAATATTAGGACTGCTATTATTTGACAGATGCTTACTGCCGTTTTGTAGATAAGACGATGTCCCCATCATCCCTCGTGGCCCCATCTTGCCCCACCCTCCCCTACGCTTTTTTAATGCAATTAGTAATAATAATAATAATAATAATATTTATTTCCATAATACATACAGTATAGAAACACGTCAAATTATAGTTAATACAAACAAACACATTAAAATGTCAGAATATTTAAATAAGCGAACAATTTAGAAACTATCTTTTAAAAAACTGATCTACATCATAAAATGCCTTATTAAGTAAGTATTTTTTTAAGTAGTTTTTTAAATTATACATCAGTTAATAATTTTATGTTTTTGTGTACATGATTATAAATATTTATACATTGATAAACTACATTTTCTGTATTTTTGTTAAATGTGTGAATGGTGGTGACAAAATTTTTTTGGTAAGTAGCTCTTGTTTTTATAATTATGATTATTTCATATTTTTCAAAAAATTCTTTGTAGTGGGTCTTGGCGAAAACAGCACATTGCAAAATATAGATAGATGCCAGCGTGAGTATTTTACGGTCTTTAAACACACCAACACAACTTTCTCTATAACCAAGGCCATACATCGATCTGATACATCTTTTTTGCAGCACAAATATTCTTTCTGCATCCACGGAGTTACCCCAGAAGATAATACCGTACTTCAGTCTAGAAAACACGCATGCATAATATGATGTTACCGCCGCGTCAACACCAACACTTTTAGCTAGAGTTCTTAGGGCATAGCTTTGCGAGCACAGTTTCCCTGCAAGCGTTTCTATATGTCGCTTCCAATTTAACGCAGTATCTAACGTCAACAATTAGAAATGTGTGTTCTTTGTTGGAGGCATACCAAATAGAAATACATAAGAGAATACCTAACACTTATCTTCTAAATGAACAAATAGATTGTAACAACAAACCGATTTTCACATACTTGGACTTAACAACCAGTTTAGCACAATGTTGATATTGTATTTAGACAACCTGAATAACTTACACACACTTACACAAAGCACACACACATTTTTACGTACAACATATCCAAAAACAATTTTTCACAGTTTGGATTAACGTAATAAACACACACATAATATTATTTACAACTTCATATACATAAATTAATGTCATCAACATCTTTCAGTTTTAAATTAAATTTTGTCTTGTAGTTTTTATCATATAAATACTCACATTTTACAATATGGTTTTCATATTTGATGTTTTTATTAATCGACAGTAATCCTTTTTGACATATAAGTAAACCTTTTAATGCATAATTTTAAAATTTCACCTATTATGGTAATTTAAAATACTTTACATTATTAGTTATACTTTATTCGCCTGTTTTATACTAAACATTTTAACATATTTCAAACCTTAATTGTTTATAATTAAATCATTATGTTTATCGCATTTCCAGTGATTCGAAGATATCTGTTGCAAGCTGAATCATATATTAATACATTTTGTGAACGAAAGGACGATTCTTATACTCTTTTCTTCCCTACAATATTCATCGTTCATTGGATACTACAGCACAATTTAATTTATTTATTAAAAACTGCCAAAGTGTATATGGAACTGAGCAATCTGTCCTTATTGACAAAATGCTTATGGCTTTTCCTGAGCATATAGTGAATGTAGCCTAGTAAATACGAGATAAAGATAGCGTATTTACGGATGCTAGGACGAGCTATCTTGAAACTAGATGTAGAAAAGAATCTAAGAAAGGTATATTTCATTATAAACGCCATCTGAAATGTATTATAAAACATTACTTAGTAAATATCTCTAATCGACTTTTCAAATTTCAACGCCTACCAATTAAACCTCGAACAAATTAGATTAGGATTTCCCCTAATCTAATACCTCTCCCGTTCTTGAAGAGAAGTTTTAATTAAATTAAAATTTAATTGTATATATACAAATAGAGGTTCTCCTAAATTAGCGTTCTACCGTTAACAAATATGCACTAAATTATTTGAAGAGCTTATCTATTGAATTCGTGTTGTTTATCAAAATTGTTTGTTTTTCTATCAAAATGGTGAAAATATAACCTCGCGAGAATGTTTTGCTATTAACAAACTTTCTTGCCCCAGTTAAGTTAAGAACGAACCCCTTCTGTTGAATACAAAATTTCCTTCGGTGCGTTTATACCTAACAAAGGCTGCAGCTTCCGCGAAAGCTTCAAAGAAACCATCGTTATTATTGAGAATAATTGATGAAGAAACTCCATTCTGAACTATAGCGCATTTATTTCTGTGCTACGAGTAATTCTCCACGGAGAACTGGTAAACGTTTACTAAGAAGAGAACACAGATAAGTGCGTCTCACCGACTTAAATGAAGCTTGGCGTGTTTATAGATTGATGTAGTGTAGGAACAGCAGTGCTAATTCTCTTGTTTTCAGAGGGGCAGGGAGAAGGGTGGAGTGTACTGTCGGCAACACTACTTCGCTATTTGCTGTAATATTTACAAAATTATAACACATCAAAAGAAAGTCAAAATAAACATGTAACTGTTTTAGTAGTACTAAAGGATAGCGACAATAGTGTTCATCTCACAATTATTGTTTACCGATACCCTCCATCCCTATATATTTTTTTGCAAATTCGAAAATTTTTATTTGCTAAAAAATACAAAAGGTTATATACGATAAATCCATATATATTAAACATGTCATAAAATAATTATTAGGAAGAAATAATAACTACCTTATTGTGTTGTCTACATATTTACTTACAAATAATAATAGTTATTTGTATAATATATAGTATCTTTAATAGCTTTTAGACCATATATCCATTATATGGCAATATTTAGTTTTAAACGTAATCCCTTAGCCTATATGCACGGAATTTATGATTGCTATAGGTAGTGGTGGGAAGTTTAAAAAAATTATCTCTATAAGGAAATGTGTTTTAGTGCTCATATGTAGTTATTTATCATCCGTGATATTAAAAAGATATCTGATTGAAACCTTATCTGCAGATCTTCACGTGCAGATGTAATTGTAATTAATTTAAAGTTAGATGCTGATGGGTATGTAATGTACTCTTGTGAAATAACAACATTTATCACACTGTCCACTCACAAAGATGTTGACGAATTACGTTTCACAGCCTAGTGATTTTTTTAATGCACTTAAACCTAAACTTAGCACTGTTTGATAAGACATCTATAAGGCAGACGAGAGTGGCCTTAGTTTAGAGATACATTCCAGTAGAACCTTATCTGCTATGGCAATAAAAACAGTGGAAGCCGCCGTGCAGTCATTATCCTGTATTATGTATAGTTACACAATCATACCCACAATTTCATCAAATGGACGACTAGTATCACCTCTATCTAATGTTAAAAGAAACAATGGGGGTCAATTTGGACCGAGTGTTCAAAAAAGCCTTTTTAAATTTATTATTGTATATATATTTACATCAACATCAGAGATACTAACGTCACAGTGTTTTGAAGATTGATTTACAGATGCCTTTTTACCAAATACTGAAGCGGAAAATGTTCGTTGTTGGTTTCGTGGAGTGATCATGGTCCGAGTGATGTGGAAAATTTAGTATCAACGAACAAAAAAGTCGGTATTTTTACGATTCCTAAGAAGACAACTTCAGTATTCAATATTCTCAGACGAAGTACTAATTCTACATGAAAAATATGGAGTGGGAGTTGTTACCGGTAAACTATTATTACTATCCTTTAGACATTTAAAACCGTTAAATATTTGTCTTAACTTTTCTTTTGATATCTCTTATAATTTTAAGATATTAAAGCAAATAGCGTGAGGTAGTGTTGCAGATAGAGTGCTTCACCCTTGAAAACGAGAGATGTAACAGCTAAGAAACGTACCGTTGTTCTTACACTTCATCAGTCTTTAAACCTACCAAGTTACATTTAAATCGGTGACGCTTGTGTTCCTTATAAGCCGATATACAGTTTTTTTTTTTTGTACACTGCATTACGTATTCAAATGTTGCTTTTAGCAACGAAAGTATACGTAAGGCAATAAGATATGTTACATAGGTAATGTTCTGAAAGCAACTACATATTAATTCTATTTTAAGATTTCCAAATAAATCTATGAGGCGCATGTATCAATATATATCTACTGCATTTTACGATCTAACTAAGCGTAAACTAAATCGTAGGTTTCACTAGAACATCCATTAATTCGCATAACCGATATTGCCGCAGAATGTGCCGCAGGGTACCAAATTGCCCGAAACCGCCGGATCCGGTCCTATAAATATAATCTAGGCGCAACATTATAGCGAAATAACTAGTCCCACCACTACAGCGGTTTAATTTTGAGAATATTTATTGGCTGCCCATTATTTATGCAGGAGATTACGTTCGATTTAAATCAATTAAATTGTAGTGGTAATCGGGAGTTCTGACACACTGCACCAATATCCGGGTTATCTCTTTACGAATTTGTCAACGTTAATAATAATTGCATAAAACCAATAGGATTAATGTATATTATTCCTGTTTATCTCGATAAATTAAACGTAAGCAGATAAATCTATTTTCTGGTGATATACGTAGGGGAGAGAAAGAGGAGTTAGCTTGTAACAGGAGCTAAAAAGAACGATAGAAGAATAAAATAAAGATAGAGAAATATATTACGGTACTGCCTATTGTATGTATTATCGCTGTCAGTTGCACGTTACATACATGTGGCAGTTGAAAATTTGGAGATTAGCAATATTCCAATGTGTCATATTTTGTTCTCGACGTGTTTGTAGAAGTTCTCCCAATAAGAACATAAACGTTAAGAAAACGTTGTTCTTAACGGTAACCGAACGTTTCGTAACGTTTATAAACAACTTTAAAACGACATATCTATGTCCCGACAAAATACGTTAATAAAAAGTTACTTATTAAGCGTTATTTCACGTCATATGCTAATGTTATTTTAACGTTTAATTTTTAATAGAAAATATCGTTAAATAGAAACGTTTAGCACAAGGTGTATTTTAACGTTTCATAAACCACCTCTGTAAAACGTAAAAAGTACGTTATGTAGGCAAGCATACTGGGGTATGGCATACTCCACCACACTAACGAAGGGTTAATAAAATTTCTATATAAAACCTTTATAATCACGTAATAGTAACGTCACATCTGCGTAATTTAGTGAGGTGCCGAATGTATGAAAATCCACAGCTTTATAAATTATAGGTGAATTATCAGGTACGTTGCATTCATGCGCTCTAAGACGCTGCGTTATAGAAACTGTACAACACTTACCAAGTTCCAGATGTGACATATATGTTACTTTATATTTACAGTGCTGTTTTATGTGGTGATAACGAAAAATTGGCTATAGATTAAAAGTCATAATGTCCAATACTAAATTAAATTTTATTTTAATTAAATCATTCAATGATCACATCATAGTATTGAACTCAGGATAAGCTCTTCAATGAAACATAATGCTTCTTCAGAAAAACTAAAATGTAATTACCTATAAATATAATACAATGCAATAATAACAATAATAATAATAAAAAGATAATAGAATTCTTTACCAAAACTAAGAAAATAACGACGTCATTTCATTTATAGATATATACATTTTCCTTTTTTCTGCACATTCAGGTCTTCTACCCAAACAGTCCATTGATGCGCATATATTTCAACCAGTCCTTCACTGCACTTTCTGCTGTATGTATGTATTGTTTAATTGTAACTTTAAATGGAAGACTCAAACAATAGGTATCATAAGTAACACCAAGGACTACAGGCTGTAAATTTTAGGGATATATATATATAAGTTAATGTTTACTTTGATTGGTTTCCTAGATTTTTGTATTACAAACGAATGAAAGTATTTAATACTCACTGTATATTGTTACTATACTTTCCGTATTATCTCTGGTTCCCGTTTTGTGAAAACTAAGTATTCCTTCCCTTCCAGTTATGCTTCACTGCAACGACGTCATGTAACAGCAACTAGAATAATTTCTTTTATACAAGAATCCAGATTTTAGAACCATCAGCATTCGCTAACCTATATATTTGAAAATAAAGTAAGAAGGTGGTGTATACTAAGAAACCAGGTTCCTCAAGAACAAATTTTAGAATATAGTTAAATTTTCTGACATTAGTGTTCTTATTTTAAGATGGCTACTATGCTGTTTTGCCAATTGTGTATATGCATATACATAATTATACGTGCAATGTGCATCGTATATGCAAATATAACCTGGATAGACTTAATTGATGGGGTACCTAGCTACTCACCGTTTAGTTAAATACACTGATTGTTGCGTATCACATATTAATATAAAACTTTGTTATAAACATAAAGAAAAGTTCCAACTCTCGACTAACGTAGTAAACATGTGACTGCAAGTGCACCGTGCACGTTGCAGATGCGCAACAGGGGTGGAAGAGTTTATTTGAAATGGGGGAGGGATGATACATTCATCAGTAGTGCAGTTTTAATACAGTAATTGTGTTACCTATTGTTAAATACATTTGGCATTCATTCATGCAAAAGCACATCTTATCTTAAAACAAACAAATTTAACACCATTTTATTTTAACTATACTTATACTTATGTGTCGGATTGCAGTTAATAGTTTTTCATATTTCAACGTTGCTTTTTAACGTAGAGTAGATGGTGAATCTACGTTTTATTTTAGTTGTACTTGAACTATGCGTTACGTTTCAGTTAATAATTTTTCATTTTTCAGCGTTGTCTTTTAAACGTCTTTCAACGAGTAAACGGTGAAACTACAACGTCTTATTTTAGTTATATCTAAACTATGCGTTACATTTCAGCCACTAATTTTTCATTTTTCAACGTTGTCTTTCACTTAGAGTAAACGGTGTAACTAAAACGTTTTATTTTAGTTATATTTAAATTATGCATTACATTTCAGTTAATAATTTCTCATATTATAACGTTGTTTTATAACCTAAAATAAACGATGCAACTACAACGTGTTATTTTAGTTAAATTTAAACTATCCGTTACATTTCTTAGTTAATATAACGTTTCTTCAATGTATAGTTAAAAATTGGTTATATAATAAACGTGTTAATTATAACCATTAACGTTGTTTCAACCAATACAACGTTAAATTCATGTAAATGTAACCAACTTGTTCTCACTGGGCTATGTTCACAAGTCTGTTATATTTAGAGTGAGTTATCAATTGAGGTACTAGTTACATTCCGTTCTAAATATTTATTGCATGTGCTGCATTGTGCTTAAAGTAACGTGTAGACAGGGTTAGTTGTAACACATTCCAACCTACCCCCTTATTATTATTGCCAGTTTATTATATATCTTATACTTTCTTATCTTATAATGAGGTACTACAAACGAAAAACTGAATGGGGCTCTAAGTTTCAAGAATTATTTGAAAGAGCGGTAAGTGTTTTAGATTAAAACAAGCAACAAGCAACTCGTGACGTTGTAAGAGATTTGTGGTTATGTCATATAATATTGTTCAGGTATTTAAAGAAAAAAAGGCGGCAAAAGAAAATCCATCCTCAGAAATATCAATCTCAGCGGGGTATGGACCAATAGGCATGTGTTCAATAGGAAGCAAGAAGCTATTCTAGCTGAATATATTACTCCTGAAGAAGTCATTAAATAAATGACGAAGTAATGAGGTTATATAAAGTAGTTTTTTTATTAAATAGACCGCATTACCCACATATTTAATTTCATTCCTTAACGAAGTCCGGTTGACACTCCTTTTCAAATTATATTACTAAAAGCAGTAACATTTCCTATGGATTGACGCAAAAGGACCGAGGACCAAGGAGGGAGTGCTTACCTCGCAGGTTCCAACTCTGCGTTAGTGCAGTGTTGCAAGGATGAATGGAGGAATTCTGGAGCACGGAAAATGGATCCAAGAGTTCTCTTATGATCTCATCTCTCGTCTTGCTGTTACAATTGAATTCTGTTTTCAGAATACCTATTGAGCGGTGAGGTTCTTTGAATAATATCCTAATGAGTCTGGTACATTCCAGAACATTCTCAACGGCCTCGCAATGAGCCCTCCAGGATTCTCTCTCTTCTTTTTTCATGGTTTCAAGGTTGCTGTTCCACCCTACACATTTCTGGAAACTCCCTTTGTTTGCCATTGGGCAGTTATCGTTGAGTCTGTTGTGTTGTTTCTTTCGTTGGATCTCTTCATACTGAAATCTATTCTGTTGTGTAAGATTCCGAGACAGTTCTTCTGGAAATAACATAAGTTTCAATTATATGTTCATGACCTCATATATTATACCTACGATTTGAGCAACTATCCTAATTAGATTCATGTCAGTCATGGACGTCGGTTCCTGTATAAGTGCTAGGGTTTTATCTTATACCTCCATTTTGGTTTTTGAGTTATTCAACATTATATTGTTTCGGTTGCATCAGTTCTGCGTTTCACTTATAGTTACTGCAATTTTCGTTTCTGTTCCTTTTGATCATTGACGCTACTGAAATAGAGGTACCGTCTGCAGAATTGATACCTTGCATTTTCGGTCTTCAAAGATTTCCGAATATTTCGCATGAATATCACCGGTATGGTTATTTGAAAACGAAATGTAGTTTCTTTTACATTTAATATCTTTACTTATTCAAATTCTGTTTCGAACAGACGTACATAACTTGAGTGTAACAAATAAAGGTAACATAAAATCTTCCACTGCACTTTGTAGTCTGAAATCATTTTATATCGTATCTTAATGGTTAAAATAGTTGTAAATAAGTTATATGAAAATACAATATGCAAAATCCCTCATATTTTCATATTCTACTCCTCGTTCGCCTAGGGTTTAGTGAGAGATTTTTTTCCCAAACCAAACTACGCCCGAAGTATATTTACTAATACCCAGATACTAGTTAGTTAGTTTTGTAAGATTGGGATGATTGATCGAATCCGCATGATCCCATCCACTGCGATACTAGGGTCTATTCTAGAGCGAATATTTCCTTAGATTTCATCCAACAGGTTTGGGCTGTAAGATAGCTCAGTATCTTGCTGAAGGAGATTGTTTGCAGGTCTTCTAGGAAAAGGTAAGTCTTTCCGAAGGTTACATACCTGACTTTTGTAGCAGCAGAGCATTAGCAAAAAATATGCTCTTCTAAACACAACCGGCATTCAGTCTCATCCGAGAGACCAATTCTGTGTAAGTGCTTTTTGAATTTACGGTGACCTGTAAACATATAGAGGATCACATTTTTTATTGATCTTTGATATTTTTACGGTCAGTTCCGTACAAGTTCCTTTATTTTGGCATGGCTAGTGTAATACACTTTTTCACATGCACCAATCCAGGACACTTGTTGCAGTACTGGAGCTCTTTCTTATTTGCCCAGAATTTCATTTTCCGCAGCATCTTTTTTGGCAACGACATCCCGCTTCCTCATTTCCACGAATGAGTAATGGCCCAGGTACCCAGATTTGAGAATAGATTATTAGTCATCCCCAATGTGTTTACAGCTTCAGATCAGTTTCGAGTTACATTTATGCGCTTCTAGTGCTTTTAACACCGCCTGACTGTCGCTGAAGGTTTTTACTGATTTATGTGTGTAAATTTTATACAAAATCTCTATCGGACACATCTCAATGGCACATATTTCAGCCTGAAAGATCGTTTCGTGTCGTTCAAGGTTGTCATATCTTCTGACTCTGCGACAAAATATTCCTGCGCCCACACTCTGCTAGGTTTTCGAACCGTCTGTAAACTATCAGGTGTCTGCTTGCATTAGTGTTCTTCCGTTGCTTGTCCATTCCTCTATGTTTGGAAAAGAGGTAGTGGAGTATGCATCAATCATTGGTCGAGTAGACAACATGTCCGAGGGCATTCCTAGCATGCCGTCGGAAGTAAGCGATTCCAGCAACTTGTTAGTCACACAGACGTGACTATGTGTCGATTGATTCGCTATTTGACATAGGCAAAATGTAGTTAGTCTGGCCTTGTTTTTCACAACAATGTGTAGGAGTGATAGGTCCAGAAGGTCTCCTTGTGCAAATGATGGGGAGTAAGGCATTGCTCCCGTGATTGCCACACTTGCGATCCTTTGTATGGATGTAAGTTTTGCTGTGACTCTGTCTTGTTACGCCTTTTGCCACCAAGCTATTGCTCCATAAGTTATGGTTAGATATACTATTATCACATAGAGCCAATAGACTAGCTTTGAAGATAGCCCCCAAGATACTCAAATGCTATATAACAAATTATGTTTCTGCATACTATTATATGTGTATGTGATGGTGAATAATAAAGGTATTTTATTGTATTACAACACTCGAACTTGCCAGATAGTCCAGCAAATATCTGTGTGATGGTCCGGCCGCTCGTGAACCGTATAAAGCAAGGGCGTGGGTTCTTGATTTGTTTTGTTTTTTTTTTCTAAAAAGGGCGCCAGCTGTGGCCAACAGCGAGGAAGCCAGGATTCAGCAAAACAACAAACAACAAGAATTTTGCGTAGGCTTTCACGGCCGGTGTAACTATAACTAACAGCAGAAGCTGTCAGTATGAACAGCGAAACGTCGAGCGAAAGTTTTGACACACGGCGAAACCCGCAAGAAGCTGTTAGTTATAACAAGAATTTTGTTCAAAATAAAGTTTAATAATATAATATTTGAAATATATAAATGTAAAAATATTGAAAATAGTTTGAAAAACAACGAAATGAATTTCAAGTAATTATAAAAGTGAAAATTACAAATTTGACAATCGTGTGCAATGAGTTGACGTGCATCAGCAATAGTAAACAGAGTGACATTAAATTTAAAATACAAAGGTAAGGAAAAGTAAGTGTTGGCTCTATATTATTATAAGGAAAGTACTAATGCTCGTTATTCTTTCAGATTTCACACGGCAACGCGACAACAGCTGCTATCCCCCTGCCAAAATGTATAACAATCTAATCATCTAATCATTTTATTAATATTTAAAATGCAAGTAATATATGTACCAATTGGCACGTCACGTTGTTACGGGTTAAATTAAATAATAATGAAGATCTACCATAAAAGTACATAAATGGTGTCGCTTGAATTACTAACAAAAACTTGCAAATGACTAAATTAAATTTGTAAATAATTAATACTATTAAATTTCTTTCAGGTAGCTAATAAATACTGATGAGTACTACAAGTATTAAGAACAATAAATACGTACAGCACGGCGTGGCAAAATAACAAACCAAGTCTTATTAATTACATAAACGAATAAACAAACGGGTAATAACGAGAAATAAGTATATAACGAAGCAAATATAAACAAGTGAGACAAATTAAATGGATATCCTGCGATTTCTTTCAACGAAGACAATAATATGGAGAAATCCTACCTCGGCAGATGTGTGCAAGAGTTATGTTCCTGTACCTGGTGGTTCACCCGAGTACTCCTGGTGGATATTCTTCACCTTGTAATTTGTACGGGCTCGGCAAATTTCGGAAATGTGAAGTTCAGCCGCTCCACACGGGCTTAAATTAACGTCTCGGACCAATCTCCAGGTAGGTATTGTAATAAAATTCCATTTATTTAATGCAGGACTATTTCCAAGTCTCATTACATTACCAGAGCAACTGATAATGCAACCAACCAAATTCCAAAGATTCCAAAAACTTAAAAATTGTAATAAGTAATTACCATGTGCTTTCGCATAAAAATGTAACATTTTAATATTAACAATTGTAAAATATAGTTAAAATAATAAAATGTGCAAAAGTAAAATAGGTTCATTATAGTTTGTGATTTCAAGATGTGAATTTACTAGAAAAATATATAACTAAATTTCATTTATTACCTAGATCTTTTAAGCTTTACACTAAAACGTGTGCTCTTTGCAACAACTACGCCCGAAAAGAACGAATTTCTATGCGAGCCTTGAACCCTCGCGCAAAAAAATTGTTATTTACAATGACCCAAAGAAATATTAAACAAAACTGCAATCAAATAATTAAATTATTCTAAACTTATAAACATTAAGTGGAATTAATCAACTTTTAATAATATGAAATCAGATATATTTTAAAAAATTAAATTACAAGCACATGATAATACTGTATACACCGTTGCTCAAATGAAAATGACCGCTTACAATATTATCTGTATATTTACATTATCTATCTAATCTTTTGTGTACATGCTTGTGTATTGCCAATCTTTAACCATACGAATTATATTCACACGGCACATGCTCATCGCACATCATTATTTTATAATACCCACACCGATTAACGAATCAATACGTAGCTGATGATGTTAAGATTAATTAACAATATCATCAAGGAGAACAATTAGGCAGAGTTGCAATATGTGTTTTCCTGTGACATCCTCTATTGTATATAGATCATTGCAATTGGTATATTGAGAAACACGTTGATAGCGGACGCATTAAACTTCCTTATTATATTGTAACATTAGAGACAATCCAAATGTCATTCCACCCCTTTAATACGGGTACCATTCATAACGTTTCCCGTTGTTCTCCGTCGCAAACGTACCAAGCTGCTTTCGCATCCGTTCCCAAACTTGCCATAATTGATAAGACGTCTAAATGACAATTAATGCGATTTAGCGCTCGTCTCGGGATATGTATTCAAATTGGATTTTAAGCAGATCCGGTTTCGTGATGAGGAAAGGGGGTGGGAAGGGGGGTGGTCTTAATGCAGCCGCCGAGGCGAACTTGTAAACAAACTTCCCCGTCTCGCGGGGGAAGACGGACGCGTCATCAACGATTACTGAAAGAAACGAGTTACATCTGTTCGGGTGGAATTTCTTGAATCGTAATTGAGGCATTTGCATTTTGAATGAGGAACGCCGGCGTACGGCGTAATACGAAGGTGGGGTTTGTATACGATCGATTTGCTTATCGGCACATTTTATCGCTTGAAAACCCAAGGTTTGAGATGAATAGGTTGTTTCTTCTGATTTACTAGAAGAAAACTGCGGATTACTTGCATGTATGAATGAGGGATGATATTACACTGCGACCTAAGAGATCTATTGTGTCAATAAGAATAGGATATGAGAAGACCTCAGATTAGGTAAGTCTCCCTCTTGGATTTCACTTGCTCCCAAGTGCAACGCCCTTGAGTTGCACAGTGCTATGCAATTTGAGATGAGATGGATGGGTGCTTCATCCTGCCCCCCCCCCTCCCCCGCTCCCCCCTTTGCTAATCCAAGGTTACTCAGATGCCCTTTCAGTTTACAATCGCCTAAAAGTATTCCTATTAATATGCGAATATTGTTATTACTCAGGTTAATGCATTCTGTAAACGCCTTCTGGTTATAGTTTCCCAGAAGAGTTTTATCTTGCATCATTCCCTGGAGATTCTCGTGAAAACTGAAACTTCTCTTCTCTATTTTGTTTTTCAATATCTTCAGTATCGTACTGCAACTGATTTAATAGAATTTACATTCACAACTTGTGCTTTAATGTGTGCAGATGATACCATTATAGTAACCTTTGGTGCTGATCTTACGGATGCCGAAGGACTTACTAATACAGCCATGAAAGATATGTACACCTGGCTGCCAACAAACTGCTTATTAATGAAAGCAAAACTAATTTCATGGAATTTTATAGGAGACAAAGGTTGTATGATTGTTGGTTCGAGGAATCAGAGAGTTGTAATTGCAACAACGGTGGTTGGGGTGCAGCAGAGGTTTCCCACAGGGTTGAATAACGTATGTAGGGGTATTCTGCAAGGGTCGATTTTTGGACCAATCCTATTTATAATATATGCGATTGATCTTCCCGTTAATATATGTAACAAACATGTACATCAGTTTGCCGATGACACCTCTTGTATTGTATCGTCTTCAAATTTCAGTGAAATTTCGCGTTTAGCAACAAAATCCAACACTGAAATGTCTGAGTGGTGTGAACTCAATGAATTAAAACTGAATACTTCTAAAACGACACTGATACACTATAATAATAAACAATTATTATACAGCGTATATGTCGGCTTGAACGGCAGATCAATTCCCGATCATTTTAAATTTCTAGGTATGATAATAGATGGTGGATTGAGTTGGGAACATCACATTAACGAAGTCTTGGGAGAACTGGACTCATGTTGCCATGCTATTGCTAACTTGAGACACGATGTTGATATATTCGTACTAATAACATATAATTACGCAAATGTTTTTTCTTGTTTAAGATACGGGTTGATATTTTGGAGTTGCGCAACCAGTATAACAAAAGCATTCCGAGCCCAAAAAAGAAGAATTAGTGAGATTATTACTGCAAATGATTGGTCGTCCTGTAAACCTCTGTTTTAGCATTTAAATTTGTTACCCCTGCAATGTGTGTATACCTATGAGTTAGCGTTATTTGCCTACAAAAATAAAGGATTATTTGTTAGAAATTTGGAAGTATATACGGACATGACAACGAGATCATCTCAGAACCTATGGATACCAACCCATACAACTACGTTATTTGAGAAAGGTCCGAAATATAGATCAATTAAGGTTTATAATAAAATACCCAACTTCATAAAAAAAGTAGAGACTCTGACAGTTTTCAAAGGTCGGCTGAGGACTCATTTATTGGAGTGTTGTGGAGCTATTATTCATTGACAGATTTTATGAACGCTTGATCATAATTGTTGTTTTTCTTTCTCTTTCTCTTTCTCGTGGTATTGTATTTGTTTGTAGAATATTTAAATGTAGAGTATTGACAAAGCCCATATCCTCTGAATCAATGGCGAATACAATTAAATAAATAAATCTATGGTATTCTTTGATTGAGGCAATTCACCGTGGTGTCACCGAGAGTTCTTGGCTCAAAATTAGTCTTTTTAATTAGAGTAATTTATTGTATTTCACCTTCTACTTCCTATAAGCCATATATTCAAGCTTCTAACACATTTCCAGCGTTCAGCATTTATATTTTAGAAGCATTGTACTATGTTCATAAGAATAAAAATCAATATCCAACTAATGATACTTACCATTCATACAACACCTGACAAAAGCATGATTTTCTAAATTTTACTTGATTATTGTGGGGAAAGGTATAGGTATATGTTGCCTGGTAATCTAAAGACTAACGGAAATTTTAACGCTTTTACAGCAAATGCCCAAAAATACCTAGTAGTAAATGTTGCTATACAATAAATGAATTTTTTTTAGTTCAATTATATATGATTTTTTGGGTTACTACAATTTTAAGAATTATTTTTATATTTTTTTCTTTTGTTTAAGATGCATTCTCGAAATTTATTATTACTTTTTATATCAAAAGTGCTTTTGAATTAATTTATTTTTTGTTATTAATTAGGATCATGTTTTATCTTTAGTTATTACCCAATTTAAAATTACTTTTTGTGTATATTGTTAGAATAATTTGTTTTGATTTATTTTCGTATGCATACTTTTAGTCCTTAATTCTTTGTAAATTATTTTTCATTTCTTCTTTTAACTTATTTTTTTTTTTTTGGCAAAATTATCCGTTCCATTGATGCCTTCCACTCTTGTGTGACCCACAACCCACAGGGACGTTACTTTATTTCTTTTGCTCGTTTAATTTCCCTAGGCATTCCCTGACCATCTTGGAAATAATTTTGTGTGGCGCCTCGATGGCTGCTAGACTATCAGACATAATGATAATCTGCTGCATTTGGTAATTCCTGTTAGTATAGCGTATATTTCCGCCTAGAGGATACTCAGACATTTCCCCAAGCGAACTACTTGGATCTAGGCCCATATATTCCTATTCCAGTTCCATCTGCCGTTTTGGAGCTATCGGTGCACCGGTTGTTGGCATTCTATTCAATTTAAAGATTGTGGCTTGATCCCACTCGCTCTTGTTACTAAGCTTGTAGTGAATTTTTTCCACAAAACTGATTTTTTTTTTGGCATGTCATTCCAGAGCATGTCCCAGATTTGATAACCGTCAGGAGATTGAGACCTAATCGCTCTATCATTGTTATATTTCCTTTATTTCATTTCCACTTCCACATCTTTGTGTGCTTTCAAATATAACCTTGAAAGATTTGTAATAAATATGTACTACTAAAGCATGGATAATTGCTGTTCTTATGTTTTATCTTGTTTGTATTTTTGAAAATTTTCTCTAAATGATGATTGAAAATAGTTTGGTAGATTAAATATACATGAATCTTGTACGTACTCTTTTATTTTATAACATCTCCGCAAAACCTCCAGCATTATTCTTAAACACAGCCGATCGTATGCCACCATCAATCAGGAAGTCAGCATCCGTGGAGTACTTTTATATTATTCATATTATAATGGATCCCGTGTATATGCAAACGCTCGATATCTGGCGCCTTTGCTCTTGTTTCTGCTTTTTTCCATCTCACCTGCAAACCGTCTATTTTTCAAATAAAATATTCATTATATACGTTTCAGACGTAAATGTGAAAAATACATACGGGTTTGAGGAATTCAGATAAATCAACTCAAAACGCGTAGAGGTTTTCTCATTTTGATCTGGCAGGAATAAGATGCGAAGATGTAACTTCGAAATGTAAAACCATTAGTTATGAGGCGCTAGTGTCAAAATGTGAGTAGCTCCAAGTATGGGTAATTTATACAGTGTGTTAGAAAATTGCCCGTATTCAAAATAAGCCTAAATTAGAGGTTTGAATCGAAACACTTTTTTTCATGAAAGACCAATGACATTATTTTTAACACAAACATATTATAAAATTTATCTAAAGCAGCGTTATTTAATGTAAAATTAAAGATAAAATAATTGGTAGAACCCTCTCATTTATTATTACCAATAACTTCTTCTGGCGACACATGCTGTTTTCCAAAAATAAGCACACAATAAAATTGGGAAAGGTACCTTTAACGATAAATTATCATATGATCAAATATTTCCACCCTCTAGTAGGTCATGGATTTTTTCTCATTAAACTTAAATTGGCATTAGAAGTTTAAAAATATGTTGATTTATCTTGTGGCCTATGTGTGGTGCATGTTATATTATAGCGTTGCAGATTAGGTTTTGTCGTTTTGACAAAAAAAAAATACATATGAGCATTTCAGTTGTTTACACACGCACAAGTGTAATAATAAAAGAACAGCTACTTGTACTCCTTCATTTTGTATACATAATCTCACTCTTCTTCTTAAGGCATTCCTTGAATTGTGTGGTGTACATAATTTCCTCACAGACATTTCGGATAGCTTCAGTAAGTTCTTCAAATGTATGAGGACGATTTGTAAATACTCTATTTTTTAGGAGTGGATAAATGAAATAATCCGTAATTGTAAAATCTAGAGATCGTGGCAGAAAGTCTACTATCCGATTATCAAAGAATTCATGCAATAATTGTATCGTTTCCATTGTCTTATGGGGTGTTGCATTATCTTGCTGGAAATATTAATTAGCCCGGCTGATGGTCCAATGGCTTCCACGCTTGGCTATCAGTCGCGGAGTCCTTCCAGAGCGAGGTGTTCATATTTCTCCTTCTTGGCAAATGCTGAGATACGAACATCTTAAGTCGCTCCACGAGCGCAGGCATAGTGATAACTCATGGCTGAGCCAATGCCTCCTGTAACTGGCGAAAGCTGTTGGGGGATGCCAAGGCATGAATTATTATTAAACTACGACGGATTACACAATAGAAACACAGGGGTCGCTGAAAGGAAAAATGTTTTAAATAATGTTTATGTTTTGATTCCATATACAATACGAAACAGCATCTAGTCCACCAAGCCAAGTGAGTAAAATATCTGGCAATAATGGAAATGACCTTTGCTTATTTCAAAAATTCAACAACAAAGGAAACTAATCTAACTGTCAAGACAATTCGCCAAAATCTATGTTAGGTTATAGTTAAAGACGACGGTTGCAGATCCCTACTGATCTCCAAAAATAATTTAACACTCTGTCGTTATTGATAATTAAAACGCGTAATTCAACGTTTAAAACTTACAAAAGGTATATTTTTTCCGCACCTACATCTCGATTTGAACGCTTGATTAAATAAAATTAGAAGCCCAAAATTCTTTGTTGCCTAGAACATGTCCACAATCGTTTGTATAGATTTATATATATCTATATGAGTTATGTTGTTTGCAAATTTAATCGACGGCGTCATATATTGATTCGTGCCCTTTTAAAGGCTCCTCTTAAAGAATATTGGAACAATAATCCGTCTGCGAGAAACAGCAAGCCAAACGGCTATTTTTGGAGAATGGAAGAGTGTTTCATGAATTTTATGTGGATTTTCAATAGACCAGATGCACATTGTTTTGTTTAATTAAATATCCTGATAAATGAAACTATGTTTCATCCGAGGAAAAGGATTTGTCAAGAACGTCGTCGCTATATTCATTGAGCTCAAAAACCATTGACAGTAATTAAGTAGAGTTACGTGAATAATGGGTAAAAGCTCTTGCAGGTAATCAAACTTGTATGGAATTTTTTGTAGATCTTTTTTAGCGATTGTACGGCATGCTTCATATGAAAGTTGTATTTGCTGTGAAAGCTTACAAATCGATTTTTGAGGTGGTTGAGTTATGCGCTCCTCAGCATGTGCTGTACTTTCATTTGTCCGGTTTAAAGATCTGTCGTCATCTGCTTTTCGGGACAACAACTTTGTTTCACGAAATTTTGCCACGGATTCTTGTATCAATTGCCGCAAACTGTCATATGTTACTGAGAAATTTGGAAATTCTGCCCGAAATACTTCTATGCATGACTGCACAGAGTACAAGCATTCTCCGTTTTCTAATTTTACACCATTTCTAAAGTATGATTCAATAATAAAAACTTTATGATTTATTGAGTTTTTGAGTGTCAATAAACCAATATAGTAAAATGACAGAAGTATTTTATTTGTCACTACCAACATGATGTTTTGAATAAATCAAATCATGTAATTTTGATAACTGGAATGGCGAAAAATAGGTAATCAATCATACACTATACAAGACACTTAATTAATATTTTTGAAATAACACGTTTCTGTTATAATCCTAGCGACCTTAATCATATAATACGTTTAAAATTCCTTCTTTCGTGGGTTAGGGAACAGTACAATACAAAGTCAAATCAGCGGAAGTTCATTTAGGTCTACTGACGACGAGCAGTCCATTAATTGCTCTGAGCCATTAAACCCACCGTGCCTAAGCTCCACTTTTTCTGATTTTAACGGATTTTTGCTTTCCTCTTTTCGTCGGTTAAAGTAACCGAAGTATGCCGAACAAAGAATCCCCCCTCGCATGTTGGACACCATTCACGCTACACGACTTTCGCATATAAAAATGTATGTCGGGAAAATTAAGGAGGCCGGATCCGAGTGGGAAACCGGCACGGAAATTAAGGCGAAACAACAAAACGGGAAGAGCGAAAGCGCCGACTGGCTGACGGATGGGCTTGCATTTTTTTGGTACATTAAAATTTACGCCGTCTTTGTTTCTGGGCCGGTGATATCCGCGTTCTTCCCGCTGACGACAGCACGAGATTGGTAGGGTGGGGGCATTAATTTTCCGGGTGCGTAAAGTGGAAAGGGGCGACCGACGGTGACACAGTTCCATGAAACTCAATCGAGGAACGGAAGCGAAAGAAATGAGTACACAAAGAGACGGATGAACAGTCGTAGTAAGAATAATGATCGAGGGGAGCCGCGACGCCCAGGTGTACGACAACGATTTGTTTGTTTGAGGAACCCTTAAGATATTTACCAACAATTAAGACTCGAATATCAAGTAGGTAAGAAAATGTGCGATCATTCACGGGAAAGCTTGCCGTTACGCGCGATAACGAATATAAATTCGAACTCGTTAAAAAATTGTGCAGACACCTACGAATTATATAAAACACTGGAACGCGTGATGTATACTTAAAAAACGGTCGCTAACACAATCAGCCGCCATCTTTGAATGTGGCAGAATCCCATCGGCGAGATTGCATTGTTGTTATTATTTGCGGTTTTTAATATGAATTAGCTCCTAATGCGTTATCATATTTTATCTATTTAATAATGTTCTGCAAATTATACTAACAATTCATTATTTATCAATCATTTCTTATTGCTTGTAAGACGACCACAATAGGAAAATGAAGTATGTTTAAATCATCAAGATTTGCATAATTTTTAATCTTATTCCTGGAAAAAAAATTCAATGTAAGATTAATTGTTTCAAATACATTGATTTTGTATAAACGTTTATTTAAATGGTTGATATTTTTATTTAAATGTACCTACATTTCGATTACACTACCCACGCACGGGATGTGTGCCAAAATTACATTATAGAAATAATTAAACAAACTCACTTAAAATGGTGTATAAATAAACCAGAACTACGATCCTTTAGTGTAAAGCTCCAAATTTGGATTAATGCCCGGTTTCTTCCGCAGGACATACAACAAGGCATGTAGGAATACAAAGATTCTAATTCGAAATTTCAATATGTCAAAAAATGACATTTATTCATTTTGACAGTATACAATATGAAAGTGTAGTCTATTCGTGGTCTATTCTGCGCTATAGCCTATACAGCAGAAACCACATTCACTACGAACAGCTGCATGCGCTTCGTGCATATAACGATGTATATACCTGTTCGTATTTGGAATAACAGGTACGGTATAACGTATTTGCTGTGGTCTGGCACCTCGGTTTTCGCAATTGCAGATTTTTTCTTGTTTAATCCGATCAGCCTTTATCAATGTTTCGTAAGAGTTTCCACAAATTCAATTGTTTATTTTTATATAAGATTTAGTTATTGAGTTAATTGTTTAATTTATTTTTTTATTTTAATGTTCAGTTGTTTAAATTAATTTCATTCTTTAAAATGTTTAGCATTTGCTCATGTTGTTCAATGTTTATTTTACTGAGTAGGTTTTTTTATATGTATACGACTGTTTAACCTTGTAAGTTCTAGTTCTGAGATAGACGTGTGAGCGTGAGTATATATTTCAAATTTGTTTGCTGCTATTTTGTTAATACTTTTGATTTAGAGATTTGTTTCGTTTAAATTGAATTTATTTCGTCCATCAAGGAACTCGTTTAATAATAATTGTTATTATATTGTTGTGTACACAATTTAGATATAAGATCATTTATTATTTTTGTGCAGGAAGGTAGATATTAGTTGTAATTTTCTCATTATAATTTTAAAGAGTTAAATTTTTCCGTTTTCTAGTTTGCTGTTTCGGTTTTATTTTATTAATCACCTCAGTTTGGGAGAATAGAAGCATTGTGCTTGCTTTAGGTTTTCATTTTTGCAAATTTTTAGTGTTCTACGATTTTATTTTATTTTGATTTGAAACCACGTGGATTTTTGTGAAAAAAGAATTATCTTCCTGAACTAATTTATCTTTTGCCTTGATATAGGAAATAGCATTGTCCTATTGTAATTTAGAATCTTGAGCAGTTTTGATTTAGACTAGGACCTTTTGTCCACGGTTTTCTTTTCTGCAAAAAATTGTAATTAACTTGTTTTTTTTTTATAATAAAATTCTTGTTTGTAAATTAACGTCTTTCAAAATTCTGTTCTTTTATTTGTAATTAAACCTTTTCAATTTTTGGGGTATTTAAGAAAGTCAGGCTTCTTTCACCCACTATTTACTTGTCGTGGTTAAATACAAGTTTTAATTCGCGAAGGTAACCTTGAGTGTAATCGTTCTTCTGCGCCCTTTTAGTTTTATCCGTTGAGCTAACTAATTTAATTTGTCATTTTGCATTTTCTTTGGTACATTTAGTACACAGCGGTATTTATTACCTATGGTTCACAGTCTATACTGGTCTATACGTCAATTTGCCGTATTCAAAGATAGCGGAAGCCAGACCGTTTTTCAGTCACTACGTGTAGGTACCCAAAAGGGCGTCCCAGTATTTTATATAGTTCGTTGGCACATACCCGTGCCGCCTTAAATCTAATTAACTTTTAATTTGAGTGTTCTTATGCTGATTATGCATTTATCGATCGAATTATAAACGGAAATTAAAGTATGTGAGAAATATATAGAGAAGTGCATGAGAAATAGATTCCACAAAACTGGTTTTGCAAACTGAGAATATTAACAAACGAAAGTATAAATGAATAGTCCCCAAGAAATTCACGAGCAGTATGAAATAATCCTGGCAGGAGCGCCATGTGATGGGTTTTGTTCGTTAGTTCGGTTGACTTCTTTTAATCACACACAGTCGTGAGGTTTTGTGGTTTATTTGTAACAACGAAAGCGACGCATAGCGTCGGATAACAATATCACAGTATAACGCTACTACGTACTAGCTATGCTATTAATTAATCAATATATTATCTGAATTCCTCGCCTTGTGATTTCTTTTTATTAATTTTTTATTTTATTCCCTGCATTTTTTTTTCTCTTTACAATCTGAATTATTTTCTTATTGTAAATGTAATTAAGATAAAAAGAAATAAAGACTATTATTATTATTATTATTATTATTATATCTAACTTTACATAAACATGTTTGCGTATTTGTCTACTTTGTTTATAAATATTATTTAACCTTACACTTTGTTGATTAACAAAGTATATATTCAAGCATGTGTACACCTTAACCTACATTAGCACATTTATGCTTACGTGGGCAATAGTTTCTTGCAATGTAGTACATACACAATTCTTTTCCTACAGAGATTAAATTAGATTAGAATAAATTAATCGCTCTTAATTAGGCCTATCATCATTTGAGAATGGCTTCTTTGTGTAGTTGTTAGCTGTAGGGTTCTCCACGCCAATTGCTAGAAATCTGTGTGAAATCTCAATGAGCCTCAGTAGATCTACTATCATTTTGACAGTCCTTTTATCTTTACTTGGTAGGTCTATGGTATATTTAGGCCTCTCCATGCAAATCTTTCTCCAATTAACCCAATATGTATGGTTTTAGAGATCTCCATACAATTAATAAAAAGAAACTCACCCTGCATTTTGTCCTGTTATATGCTACTATAGCTACTATAATTTTACATGTACGCTATGGTTTTAAGTTAAAATAATTTATTTAAAGTTGTGCCTACTTACATTAGTGTGACTTGTGTGAAAATGCGTCGTTAATAACCATTTTTTATAACTATTACTTACAGACTTCTCTCAACCAGAATACTTGATACACTAGTTGTAACGCTCTTTAAGATGTACTAACGTAGCAATATCACACACCTGACACAAAATTAAAGTCAAGACCTCACACATTACGACCCATTTTCATAATTCACTTAGTCCACGTGCATCTCGAGTAAGAGGTATGTCTAATTTTAAAATCCCTTTCCGAGATCGTAAGAAATGTCACTATTAATCACCCGAAGTTAAAATTATATTGGATATTCCGCTGTGGTCGTTTGCGCGCCGCCTTAATGTTGGTGCCTTTCGCTGCGAAATGTCCTCGAAAATGAGGCACTCCTCTCTAAGCGGATTAGCGTTCCAGTCGGGAACTGCAGGAAGTGCAATATTCAGTGTGTTCGTCGGATATTAAGGCGTACTACGCTCAGTTTTCTTTTCTTTTGCAATTTTGCCGGGATTAAATAAACACCCTTCCTCCAGTTAGGGCAGAGATTTAGAGACACAAAATTAGTTTTTACAATCAAAGGGTATTACGAAATAGTATAAACCCTACCCATCTTTGTTAGTTTTCGCTATGCACCAACGAGCTATATTTATTTTTAGTAGAATATACTGATGTTTCATTGGAAGGGAATTCCTCTATAACTTGTGAACAATAACAGATACGAAACGTGATTTTATTCGCAATCATAATAATAGTTATATTTAACCTGCATAAAAATAGAAAATACGTCGTTACTGAATGAAAAATGTTTCTTTTGGAAGTGATCACTTCTATCTCTTAGATGGAAAGTGACGTTTCTGTCAATAATCAAAAACATCATATTTGGTGTTTTCATATCAGTTCAAAGCTTAAGTGTTTAGTTATTAATAATTTTAATTCGACAAATAAACGCTGAAAACAAGTATTAAATTGTAGTAGCTGTGTTATTTTATTAAAGAAAAAAAGACCTTTTCTATATGAGTTTTGACAAATATATATTGACAACAAATCACATATCTTAAATATTGTATTTCCATAAAGTTTTCTTCTGTCTTTATTAATCTATTCAAAAATTACTAAAAACAGTTCATTTATAAAATTCTTAAAGTAATTAAGTTCGCAAATTATTTATTTTATTTTAATGCATTTTGAAGAAATATATTTTAGATATAGCCTGCGTAACGCAATATCGTAGTTCTATTTTCTCGAAATATGGCCAACCTTTGGTCTGCTTGCAAACTGTCTTTAGGTAGCACAGCTCCAGTAGTAGAAATGAAAAGGTATTAAATGTATTTTAGCACTAACTAAGACAAGTTAGGAGGAACAATATGCTTCCTTACAATGTTTGTTATGTATATAATTGGGATAATATTGTAAATAATCGTTCATGCAAGTTCTTCTTTTCTAAAACAAGGAAATGTTTCATTAATATTTGCAACACAAGTTTGTAAAACAGCAATTTAATTTGTTAAACTGCAGAAGAAAATGATTAATAAGAAGCAAGAATTTTAATTTTAAAACCTAGAATAATTCTTTTACTTTTCTATATCCTATATTCTAATACCTGTTTGGAATTCTTTATACCCTGCAGATAGCAATAATAATGCTTGGCATATTATAATCCTTTTAAATTAGAGGACTAAAAACATTTTCTCCAAATAATATTGTTAAAATTCTATCATGTTTTAATAAATACATAATAAGATAAATATATATTTTTAAATAAAGCCGTCGATTAAATAGTCCTTCTTATTGCTACAATTTTTTTGCGAAGATATTTCTTTTATTTTATTTTATTACATGTATTTTCTTTCTCTCTATCATCTAAAGAACACGCTGCGCCGTCATCGAAACTACAATGTATTTTATTATTATATATATAAAACTTATTCTCTCTGTGCTTCTGTTTAAACCTTGAATTAATTCATTCTGTTGAAATGTAAACACATTCTCTGAAAGCTTTATTTACACCCAAAAAAATTTAAACTTCCCAATTGCTGGTGTCCCGATTTTTCCTGCGAGAAGTGTACAAAAATGAATACTTATTCATTTCATTCTCTGTATGTATAAGTAATATGTAAACTTATGTAATTAAATATTCCGGTTTTATAAAAGTGTATCTACAATTATTCAAGAAATAAGCAAGTAATTTTCGAATGTGCAGGTTAACAATTTAAATTGACTTTTGAAACGCAAATTTGACAGGTGTGTTAATTAATGTTGCTGTTTTAGAGTTTTAAATTAATACATTGTAATCTTTATAGGTTGTTAAAAACTGTCGTTACATTCGAATCGTCGCTAAACTTAGAAATAAATTTATATTAGCTTGCTTAGCCGCTGCTTTTTCTTTTTGTATAATATAATTATTAAATTTACAATAAAGATAATTTCCTAAATAATTATATTTTAGGTAGAATCAGTGAAATCTGTCGACTAGCTTCATGCACAGCGGTATTTAAAAATGACAACCTTTTGACGATCTCCACAGCATTGTTAGACCTCAAAAACTTAAGTACTCAAAAAAAATAATAATAATTGCTGTAGTAAGTACATAGAAAACAATATCTGAATAAGAGGATGCTGAGAAAAAGAAAAACCTTTAAATAGTACTGGAAAAATTCCAGTTCAGTTTACGGATGTAAAACGGCAGTGATCCCCATAATATAACCATTCTGTCTTATGCATCACCAGTTTGTTTAAATTCCTATCCGAATGCTCGCCCGTCTCATGATTTTATATTAAGATTAAGCAAATATTCATCTCTGGAAGTTGTATACAATTGCATCAACGAAAATTTTTGCTGTAGCAAGTTGTAGTTTACCTGAAAGACGCTTCTTAATTACATCAATTGAGTAAGTAAGTACCTACAAATACTTTGGATAATGCAAGTAGCAGAATATTTTCTTGTAGTTAAACCTAACACTTAAAGGAAGAAATGGATGTGAAAATAGCAACAGAAGCAATATTCTAAGTCAAATGGGCCAACCATACTAGGAGGAAACAGCTGGTGATATCGTGGAATAGCGCAGTGCGTTGGTCATTCCTAATCTACCCTGCGCAGAGGGTTGCTTTTAGATCTTCCCTAATGATACTTGTTAATCTAATGAAATTCGTATACTGTTCGGTCTTCCGTAAACGGAACCGTTCGGGTATTATGTATAAACGAGGAAGAGTCGTTTGGAAGTTGTAATTATTACGCGAATTTCGCGCTGTTTTGCATGCCAAAGCATTCGCCGGCTTTGATCTAGGGGATATGTGCGTTTTGTTGGAGTTACACGTGTGTGTATCGTATCCACGTATAGTTATAATGTATGTAACGTACGTTTGTGTTTAAGAGTGAAGCTGTAGACAAAGGGTATATGCTCAGTAATGTTCGGTGAAATAACTGTAGACGTAATAATTTAACAGGAATGTAAAATTCGTATTTATCAAGGCACACGTTGGAGAAACAATTAGAATACTTGGCATACTGTATGGTCAACTATTTAGACCTGGTTACAGATAATAATACCGAGAAAATGAATTCAGAACTCTGGGCAATTGCTTAATAATATAATTCATGAATAGATAAAGTTATATAGTTTGCCAAACATTTATGCATTAATCAAGTTACAGAAAACGCTAAATGGTGAAATTTCCAACTGACTTATCTAAATGCATGCATTTAAAATACTTGTAATGAAAACCATTATCTATGTATACAGAAAACTTCTGGTTTTCAAAGGACTGCAGAAAATTCAACAAAAAGTCTGCTTCTGGGTACACCATCGAAATTATAATTTTCATTCAAAATACAAACTTAAGCAATTGTGTAAACAAAATTGTAGATTTAGAAATTTTAGAAATATTCAAAATTTAAGATGTAATCTTCTTAATTGTACTTAAGTCATTAAAACTTGAAGAAAATGGTAATACAATCACAAAAGCATTATTGCAAATGGATCATTATAGATATAAGATCAATGGCATTGAAGTAACAAATTTAATTAAGAAAACGGGTTGAGATACTTATAAATGTATTACAATGAGGTAATAATATACAAAATATTACACTTTTAAATGTTATAAAATCTTCTGTTAAGAAAGACTTGTTAAATAAGACTTCTATTCTGTTCAATATTTCCAATAATTTCCAAACATTGGCGACAAGAGTGAGGGCGGAGTTATTATATCATACAACCCTGTTATTATGGTTATAATTTGGCAATAAGTGATAGAATTGCATAAGCTTTATCTATATCATAAGTTAAATATGAATTTTACGGCAATGAAATGTTGCACTTTTTGTAGGAAGCTAGTTTTTACTGTGTAAGAAAGAGGTACAACTTAAAAAAATTATCATTATTGTTATCTCAAGCACTCTAAAGCGATGTCACCACTTTAGAGGTAATAAGTTTTATATTTAAATTGTGTTTTCTATTCTTAAAAACTCGGTACAGACAAAGCAATAATGAAAAAATTACATTATTGAATAATGAAGTCTCTTCAACACTTATCCATGATAACTGATAGCTGATCGATTTACAGTACAACAATTTAGTTTTCATAAATAAAGTAAGTAGATATTATTGCTACGATCATTGTGTCTTACATATTTAGTGAAAAGAAAACTTCATATTATTATGAAATTTTTAAACCAATTAATCAAAAATATTGAAAAAGTATATTCTAATTTGGATATCTTAAAGTTATTCTATATTCATGGCGATTGCCAAAGAATTGCGAAAAGAGCTTGTTGAGAATTCAGTGAAAGATATTCCCTACTTGTCTTCAATAGACGTAAAACGGAATCAGAAAACTTGAAACAGTTTTTGTAATAATTGGCAGTACTCAAGAAAAGAGTGTAATAAACCTGTTTTCAAAAATAAGGAGAAACTTAATGCATAAAAGAGCTGTGAAAACCTAAGGAAACTAACTTAACTTCTAATTACAGGCCTATTTCACTTACCTCTTGCGTAAGCAAACTTATAGAATATGCCATGCTGAAAATAAATTAAATAGATTTTTACATAAACACAATATTATCTCTGATAATCAGCATGGCTTCAGGCAGGGGAGATCCACAGTTACTGCAAGTTTGGATATATACACATACATCATAAAACACATAGAAAAAAGACAAATCCGATCGATTGGTGTCTTCTGTGACTTAAGCAAGGCGTTTGACTGCGTCCAACACACTCTTCGGCTAAATAAATTAGAAAGAATTTGGAGTACGTGGAGTAGCTTTAAAATGGTTTACATCGTATCTATCTGATAGAACGCAGATTGCCAGAATCTCTGTATCGAGTTGTGCTGGAAAACATATGTACGAATTTGGTCCGTTACCAATTACAATAGGGGTACCGCAGGGTGGCGTTTTCACCCTTATTGTTTTCATTTTTTATTAACGATATTAGTCTGTTTATAGAACGCTTCTTTTTAACTATCTATGCCACTACAGCTGCCCTCGTGAGTGGAATACCGGAAAATATTCAATGTGAAACGAACAATCTGCTCAATTTATTGGATGAATGATTCGCCGGAAATAAATTTCATTAAATACAACAAAAACAAAATGTACTACTTTTTCTGCAGCTATATCAACTTCCACAAAAAAATTCTTCAGTTACATATATAAGAGGTTCAACAATTGAACAAATAACTTCAATAAAAATTTTAGATCTTACATTTAGTTGAGACTTAAAATGGACCAACATGTCAAGCATATAATTTCTAATGTAAGTAGCTTTATCTTTAAACTGAGGCATTTAAAAGGTATCGTTAACATAGACATACTGAGATTGTTTTTTACAGGGTGATTCTCAATATATGCGACAAATTTTAAGCGCTGATTCCTGAGATTATTTTGATCATAAAAGTTCATATGAGTATATGTCCAAAATGGTTTGGTTTTAAAGTTATTGATTGTTTAATAATAAATTATGAAGTATGACTAACACGATATAAGTATATCCATACACAATTGGTTCTTCAAAAACTATTGTGTTAAGAGGGAATTGTTTATTTGTCATTTCAATATCTGTCAATAGTTGTCAGAGTATTCATTCACTTTATTGCCAGTTTCTGTTTTCTAAAATGAATTACACAAATGCTGCGATGTGTGATATGCATTTCGTTTACGGTCTTGCCAATGGAAATTCGCGTGCTGCTAGACGTCTTTATGAAGAACGATACCCGAACCGTATCATCCCGCATCATTCAATATTTGCCCGTCTTCACCAACGTCTTAGTGAAACGGGAAATTTTAAAAAACGGACGATAACATCCATCTACAGTGAGAACTCCACAAGTTGAAGAAATGGTACTAAATTAAATTGAGGATCATCTTACTACAAGCACCAGAAAAATTGCGTTTGCTTTCAACATTAATCAGGCCACAGTTTGGAGAATATTGAAAGATCAACTATTGTATCCATATCACATTCAACGGGTGCAGGCACTTTTGCCGGCAGATTTTCCGCAAAGAGTGGCTTTTTGTCAATACATGCAACAAGAAATCGCACAAAATCCCGACTATTTGGCTCAAATATTCTTCACCGACGCGGTCATTTTCAACAGTTAGTATAAGTTAATTTTGTTTTACTAATTATTTTGTTAATTTATAATAAAAACATTAATTATGTTAACTTACTATTAAACATTGTACAACTTTAGAACTAAGCGATTTTGGACATATGTTCTTATGAACTTTTATTATCAAAATAACCCCCGGAATCAGCGCTTAAAGTTTGTCGCATATATTGAGAATTAGCCTGTATAACAGAAGTGGAGTCGCGGTTGGTATATAGTATCCTGGTATGGGGTTTTAGTTCTGCGCCTGAAAAAAATCTTCTATTTCAAGAGAAAGCTCTTTGTATAATGGCGGGTGTTCCCTTTTCGTTCCCACGTAGAAATTTGTTTAAAGAGTTAAATATTCTTACAATTATCGATTTATTTATATTAGAAACGGCTGCTTATATTTATAAACACAGGCATGAATTATTTTTAGTAAATAATCCTTGTCAGGATTACGATATTAGAAAGATAGACATCCATATACCCATACATAGGCTTACTTTAACTCATAAGAGTGTACTCTGTATGGGTATCAAAGTATACAGGGTACATTCATTAAAAGTTTATGATGTTCTACTATTTACTTAGATTTGAGATTTTGGTACCATTATATGTTCGATTGAAACTATAAATGTGAAATACTTTAACCAAAATATCACTTTCGGTTGACCGGAAATGGACATCAACTTTGTTATTTTAAATAGAATGGTATAATTTTTTATTCATTTTTGGATTCTGCGACCATAAATACGTCAGTTTTTATTAGCTATTCCCCATAGCTACATGTTGCCCTTTTTGAGTTATTTAAGTTTCTCTTTTTTTAGTAATATCATTGCCTCATTCAGAAATTAATATCTCGGTTAGTACTGCAAGTAGAGACTCTAAATTTGCTATGTTATGAATGTAGATATAACTTTAAGAAATGGTACGCAGACTTCGCATTCTAACATACAGGGTGTTCTAAACTGAGGAACAAAGTGACATATTTTCGAATGCAGAAAACTCAATTTTCTTAAATGGAACACCCTCTATTTTAATTCGAAATTGGAAAGCAAATATCATCCCCTATCATTTTGTATCAGCACCCCCTATACCTATCTTTAATAGATTCTGAGTTATGAGCAACTCTTTATTGAACAATCTAAGTAGCTCTAGGTTTAAATGTTCGCAGATGGCTCTGAACGGGATTAATGTCAAAGTCATTGTCTAACCATAAGTATGTGTGTGTATGTCATCGTAATTACACTTTCGAACAACGCAATATGAATAGAAACGACTATTCGAACAGTCACATTTTGAATTTATTCTACATTCATGGAGAATGTAATAAAGTATCGTGCATTTAATGACAGATATCCACACCTTCCACCTATTACAAAGAAGAAATTTCGAAAAATTGAGAGCAACTTTTCACACTTTAGAGTCTCTACTCGCAGTATTAGCTGAGATATTAATTTCTGAATGAGGCAATGATTATTACTAAAAAAAAAGAAAATCTTAAATAACTCAAAAACGGTAACATGTAGCTATATGAAAACTGACGTATTTATGGTCGTAGAATCTAAAAATGAACAAAAAATTAGATCATTCTATTTAAAATAACAAAGTTGACGGCCATTTCCGGTCAACCGGAAGTGATATTTTGGTAAAAGTATTTTACATTTATAGTTCCAATCGAACAGATAATGGTACCAAAATCTCAAATATAAGTAAATAGTAGAACATCATAAACTTTTAATGAACCACTTACGTGGAATACCTGTATAACACATTTCCGAATGAACTGAAAGAAAAATGTAACTTTAAAACAAACTAGAAATAATAGTTCGTACATAGACAGTACTACACCATAAAAGATTTTTTAACAGGTACTGCAACTCATTAAGATTATTTGTATTTGATCCCTATTTTGATTTCTTCTTGTATTTGACATATCCATTTTATGTATATTTCATTTATGCTGGGAAACTATTGCAGGTCTCTGTATGTTAAAATAACATTAAAATAAACTCGATTCCCGAATATACTGCGTAATTTCCTTTAAGTTGTTTTTTCTTTCTTTCAAACCCTCTTGCTAGTTTATACGCATGAGAAACCGACAACCTACATTAATTTAACATAACAGGGGAGAAAATGAAAACAAAACACGTTTCTATCCAGAACGAATAACCTCATCGATGTTGTTTTTTCCTTTCGAGGCTATTCGTTTTTCCTGTAAAAGATTTATGCAAATCCCAACTGAAACTTTGGGTAGAAAAAAGAAAGGGCCCGATCCATTTTTTGCCCTACTTGCGCCGCGAATTCCTCCAGATCGCTCGCGGACGTGCGAACGGCGCGATGATCGATCGACTGACTGCTTTCGACTTCGCTGGCGACGGAAATTTTCGGGGTCCGTGAAATTATTTACGCCTGGGGCCCGGAATATCCCGCCTCGGTCGAATGATACCTGCGCCGGTAGATGAGGAAAACGGTCTAGTATTAAATCACGAAAGTCACGGTGAGAAATAAATCGCATGAGAGGAAAGAGGTAGACTGGTGCAATCATTTGAAGGAATTGTCGAAGTAGAACGCATCCACCGAGGTAAATATCCGAATCACGGAGGAGTTTGACCGGAAGTGATCGCGTTAGTTTGGTGAGCCATAGTAAACGGTTAACGGAATGAAATTTTAATCGCTACTTGGTATTTATAGACTAAGATTCGGCGGTTCCTTGTCATATCAATTAGAGTCGTAAAATAGCTTATTTAGGAATCAATCTCTACGTTTCTAGAATCATTTCAATTAGAATATTTTAGAGCGTCATGTATCAATACATCACGTTTTTTTTTTTAATATTAAGATAATTTGAAGCTTGTTTATAAAAGTTTATCTTTTCTTAGCAGTTTTTTGATATAAATTTACCGAACTGTCTTCTTAACATTTTTAGCTATTAATAATCTGGGGTTATAATCAAAATACGGATTTTACGACAAATTTACTAAAAAAAATCATCGAAACGTAAAATCGATAATCCCAGCCTGATATTAATAGCTGAAAGTATTCAGAAGAGAATTTAATTTAGATAATTTGAAGTATAGGTACAGGGTTTCTCACGGTAGACGTTCGTTAGAAGGATAAGAATAAAATGATACACAAAACTATAGCAAAATTAGACAGTCAAACATTAAAGAACCAAAAAACAATGGTAATTGATTGATGTATGTAGATAATGCTCATTCTCAGTTCGCTACTTAAAGTATCATATATCCATGACAATTGAAACAAATAATTTGATATAACCTGCTTGATATGGATTTATTATTTATAGTAGTCGATAGGCTCGCGATTATGTGAACGAAATAAAACCGACGCCGTTCATGTGCTCAAATATATCATATAATGAAAATTTTATTAGTTCAGATGGTAGAGGAGTGTAGGGCAGAATCGAACGCCAAGCCTTATTGAGAGAATAAGATGCTTCTAAAAGTCAAATTCTCCTAATAATGGTATAGCTGTGTCAAATGAGATTAAGGTTTGGGGTAGCCCACGGACCTGCTTCAGCGCGCCCTTTTCAGATCTATTATGATTCCCTTTTTCTGAGAAGGTGCCTTCTGATTTTTCTCTTTTAATTAGAGAGCGGCTCCTTTGTGTAGCTGAGGAGTTTTCCAAACCCATTACTAGAAACCTTGTCCTCGCCAGGCCTTCACATTGGCACAGCACATGAACTAGTGTTTCTTCCTCCTCTTGGCAGAATCTGTAAGTCAGCACTTATCTAGAAATGTTTCCCTTCTGTTTGTTATGCATAATTTTCAGTAAAGTACTTTTTTCTTCTGATGAAGTTACATTTACCCTAAATGGTGAAGTAAACTTTAAGAACTTCTGGTTTGTTCTCACACCTACCCATTGCAAGATATTCAATATAAATAAAATCATCATGCTCAAAAACTTAACCGAACATAAAACTTTTGAAAAGTTAATTGGAATATTATAGATAGACTTAATGCTCTAATTTTATGGCCGAAAATCTCCCTATAGCAAAAATTCTAATTTATTGGTAGGTTGCGAGACCACGTTATTCATTTGAGACACTGATTGTTGATGAACCTTGATTCCAAACTCAAATGGAGCTCTTGCACAGTCTATTAATGCCGTCAGGATTTTTTCAAATAACACATTCGAAAGGTGATGTGTTGATTGACAGGTTTGACACCATAACGATTACTTTCTTTAGAGTCGCTTACAAATCAAAGTTTTCAATAATGTGCAAATACATCAGTTCCACATAGTTTATTAGAAGTGCTCTGCTGTTTTCAAGACCATCTTGCTTATTACCTTGGACAAGTCGGTAACATTGAAAACTTCTTGTGAAATAAAACTTTACCCTGCTTATGCTGTTTTGCATGTTTTAATTAATACTACTAATGAATATTACAAGTAATAAGAAATACTTGACACTGAAATGTCAAAACATGTCAAATTAATTGTTAGATTCATGTCCTACTTGATGACTTTGGTAGTTTGCGTTATACGGCTTGTCAAACCATCAGTTGTACATGTTCACCACTGGTGCTACTTACCGGACCTTTTTGGGAAAAATGTTTATTGCTGGGTTGGCAAGATTGCAACAGCAAAATGTCAATTTAAATTTTAATCAATATCATATTGACAAGTAGTTGTTGATATTTTACAAAAGCAGACTGTCGTCAGCTGTACCTGTCTACTTACCGGAATCTGGTGCAACATTCAATTTAATGTAAATTTGAAGGATCCGACAGGCCGTATAACGCAAACTGTCCAAGTCATCAAGCAGGTCGGGGTTAGATTAAAAGATTAAAATTGTAAAAAATATAACTATCATATTTGGCTGCTAAAATCAAACATACTGTATATCAAACAGTCAAAATTCATTCTGAAATATATTCATGTCAAAAAGGTCACTTTTGACATGAATATTTTTCATTTCTTCTATGTCCTAAGGGTTGCAGAAAATTCATGGACTCTAGCTGTGGGTTTCTGCCTTAAAAAAAACCGTCCACGCTATTGTTATCCATTTTTTTCCTGTCCAAAACACAAGCATTTGATCCCGAAATAAAACCTCTGTTGTAACCTACCTGAATCTTCGTGGGAATCATGCGGATCTGCTTAATATTAAAAACTAAACTATGCAACAGCAGTATATGTATACTTGTACATCTACGTACGAATTGAAAATTCAAACGACATACAACAATGTTGATATTATTACATTAAAAACCTGTAAAACGAGAGATAGGAAATATGAGGGTCGTAAAAGAAAAACACATTAGAGCACACATAGCAAAACGTTTACTTCTTCGCTGTACATACATACATATGGGATGCATAAATGAATAATAGATTCACTGGAAAGTTTCTCGTATGTATATCGATCTTCGTGTCGGAAAAGATAATATTTTGATACATTAGGAGAGCGTTACACAATCGAAAACACTTCTGTATTAAACATCGCTATCGGCGATGACCTCTGAATTATTCAAGACAGCAAGTATTTGTAGGAAACAGAGTAGGGGAGAAAAAAGACAAATGGCCTCTTTCAAATGGACAACATTTTAACATTTTTGCAACTTAATATAACAGTGTATGTAGATTCTACAAAAACTCACATTTTTTGGCTAATTTCCATTTTCTTTAAATGGGATTATATTCCCAGTTAGAAATAACTGTTATGAGAGTTAATTACTGAAGAACATTTAGAAGAGATGGTCCTGTAGTTATTGTTGCGGTAATCATATTGATCAGTTTGACATTAGAAGGGAAGATATCTGGGAATCGAAATCGAAATGCAAGAGTTATACTTTGGTTGTTTTAGCATTTTCTCATGTTCAGTTTAAGCAGGACAAGTCAACGTAATATATGTCGAATATACATTATAGTCTTGAATGTATAGTCTGCGGGCAACAATAGACATATAAATAATTTATTCAATTTAAATACATATTTAAATTTTGAACTAAATCAACGACCAACATGACTACAAGACAAGATTTAGATTAATTCTGCTTTACAACCTAAACCTTGACTACAAACAAGAAATAAATATATATGATCTAATATCTAACTTCTCAGGCACCTCAAAAAGAAGAAAAACAAAACAAAGGTTTGACAATATTTATTGTGCTCCTACTTTTAATTAATAACGGATCACACCCCGACAGCCTAATTCCATCTCAGCTACATCTATGTAGATATAAATAACAAGAACTGTAATTTTAAATTCTAACAAAAACCACACACAAAACTAAATCGAACACAATCTACGCCTAAAACCCACGTATGGCAAGCTCTTCCTCTGTCCGGGATATACTTATACTTCGAATAAATATTAAAGGAAAAAGACCTTCCAAAAAGAGCCATTTTAATGGGGAGATGGTGAGATTAAGGCTCGAAATCTAACATCTGTGTTATGCACACCTGAACGGTATCTGATTTTATTGTAAAGGTATGGAGGGGTTTTAAGAGCGAGAATTTTGTGAGACAGACAGGCAACCCGCAATATGTTCGTATTTACGAATACCGTAGATCTATCTGAGAGAGCAGTTTTTCACATTTTGAATTCTCTGTTCAGTGATGATGTTAACAGCAGTGTGATATATAGCACCATAATAAATTGAGATAAGACAAATGCTTCACAAAGAATTTTGTTTGTGTTACTATTTAAAACAGATCTGTGAGGATAGAGAAGACGAAGATTGAGAAAAGAACGTTGTATATATTTGTTAGTCGAGATGCCATATCTGAATGTGTTGTCTAACGTCAGATCCAGACTTGTATCTTCATTGAGAATAGGTATGGTAGTATTTTCTATGCAAATATTAATTACATTCCTTAACTGATCATGCATCCAATCCTAAACAATAATTTTGGGATTGATTCTTCGGTTTCTTGATTTTAAAAATCATAGAGATACCCTAAATCGCCGTTTGACATTGAGTTGCCAGAAACACTGCATCTTTCCAGTGTTGATCCCAATTTTCTGTACGTGATCTTTGTTCTTAGCGTACAATTCTCTCTTAGAAGATCTGTTCCAGATGACTCCTACCAGATTCCAGCAGTTCTTCAGTCTTCTTTTTTCATGGTTCCTTAAAAAGATCTTTGACTTTATTTGTCTGGTTGTATTATTCCAGTATTCTTTGAGTTTCTCTTTGACTCAACTCATTAACTGCTCTCGACGCGTAAGGGGGTCCACTGACACCTGCCGAACGCGCCGCAAGAGCCGCACGAATCGCATAAATGGATTTTTTTCAAAAGACAACAATGCTGTGCGTGCGGCGCGGCCTAGTGAAGGCACCATCATTTATTCTTTTGAAGGGAATCCATTTATACGATTTGTGAGACTCCTGCGGCGCGTACGGCAGGTGTCAGTGGCCGCCTAGCTTGAGTTACTTGAGATGGGTTCACAGCCAAGCTGGCGTCATTCACAACCTCAGTAGCATTCTTCTGCACAATTTTCAACGAAATTAAACATGTTAATCAGTAAATACCTGTACGAAATAACTATGAAATGTGTGCTAAGTTTTTCTATAATTCGTTATTAATTCTTGCTACTTCTAAATTTTAACAAAATTGTGTTACTACTACAAACAATATTGTTCTTAGAAACAGTTATCGGACTTTTCCTACAACGACTAGTATTACATGATAAACATATACATTAGGGTGTACTTTGTTTGTTTGTATTACTTATTCTCACAAAATCGTTAGTAGTGCGACGTGTAAGCATTTACTACATGGAATTCTCTCTGAACCCTGTATTTCAAGGTTTCGGTAGTATACATATTTGAGAATATTAGTTATTTTATCATTATCTCAAAACCACAAAGCAGAAACGTCGAGTGTTACTCTATTTCGGCGCCTCCACCATTTATTCTCGTCCGAGATATACGAGGTTATTATGTAGCTACGTACCGCATCAACGATAAGGCAACAACGGCGACGTTTTGAAAGCGCGCGGATTCGACAATTAAACTAGAAATTCAGAAGCAGACGGATCATTAGCCGCTTGATTTACGGTGGGAAATTAATCAAGGTCGGGCACGTAAAATGCATAAATAACACGCCAGATAGCGGCATCTACTAGGAGGCTGGTATTACCGTAACGCCAACGGAAAACGTTAATCTTATTAGGTAAATTGCCCAGTTGGCGTACCCTGGATGGAACAATCTGTAAACTTACGGCTAGGAAGTCGTCTATATAATAACCTGGAATGTTATATAAGTAGTGTACCCCACGTCCAATACGTATACCGCGTTTGTTTTTGTTCACTGTACTGGTGTCTGTGTTTAGATAGACCTAATTTAAGCATGGTAGATATGCACGTATATAAAGCAAATTGCTAGATATTATACGGTCCACTTATCTCGGTGATATATTCTATCTAGCGCTGTATGTAACGGTTGAAATTCTGAAATAATTACCTTTACCGTTGATTTTAATGATGTTATAGGCAATTTCGTTGTTTTCCTAATAAAATTATAAGGCTATGTATTATCTTTGTTTCCCTTATAAGAAGAATAAATAAATTCTACAAATTCTTTTATTCCAAACTACATAATACATAATATTTTTACTGAAAATCATATATTCCTTTTTATTTCCTACAACGAACTAGAAACTGTTACACCAAATAAACTTAACATTGCATACCTCAGAACTCACAAAATAACCATTACGTAATATAAAATTTGCATATGGCTTCGAAATTGAATTCATCTCATCTTACGTTTTGCCGATTCATGTCATACCTAAATTTCCCACTAAGTGTGACATGTCTCAAAGTAAATTTTGAGACTGTTAGTTGCTAAATCTATCCAGACAAAAAGAATTTATCATATTTTAATAATAAAGAAAAACCCATATTTTATTCTTTGACATATTGCAAAAGAGATGATCTGCACGTTTCAAAACAAAAAAAAAAATTTAGGCATGCGGTTCAAATTCAACACAATTAAAGTGATATTGGCGTTAATTAGATTAGAGTTGGGATGACCATATGAACCTGTTTCACCGTGACTTTTTCAGATCTATTGTAAACCTCTTTATACTAGACGGTGCTCCCTAATTTTGCTCTCTTAATTAGACCTGTCATCGTTGAGAGCGGCCCCTTTATGTAGCTGTTAATTTTGGGGTTCTCCACACCTAGTACTAGAAACCTGCATTGGCACAGCGCGTAAACTGCTGTTTCCTCCTCATCTTGACATAATATACTATTATTCTGATTGTCTTCCTACCTTTACTCAATAGGTCTTTAATAAATTCAGGCATCTGTTCCTTTAGAAACCCTTTGGCCTGTCTCTGCCCCGGTGGCTTTTGCCACCACCGCCTGACCTTCATTCATTTCATTCATTCAAGTTAGGGTCGGCACTTGATGTCCGGGCACTTGAGCTAGGTGCTCATTGTACCATCCCTATTGATTCTCTTATTTCCACTCGAGCAGCTTGATGTTCTCTATAAAGCCCTGTATCTTGCCCAGTGGAAACTTGAGAACCTTCGAGGGCTCCAATAGATCTCTCCCGAAATACTTCTGCCTAAGTACCTTCAGTTCCTCACATGTGCAGATTACATGTAAACTCGTTTCCTCCTGTAGTTCGCATCTTCTACACCTCGGTTCGCTTACCCGGCCTGTGTTGTATAGATGCTTTTTCAGGGCACAGTATCCAGTTACCAACCCAGTAATGGTTTTAACTTCTTTCTTACTGTGCCTGAGAGGGTTATCAGAGAAACTAACATCCCCATCCCCTATCAGTGTTTTGGTATAAAGTTGACCTTCAGTCGACCTCCATTTCTTTGTACTTTCTTTATCTAACCAGGTCCAGATCTCCCTTCTTGCGGAATCCTTAGTAATCCCACACACGGGCTCTGGACCCATGAAGTGTCTCTTAGAGCCCTCCTTGACTAGTTCATCGGGTATACCGCCTGAGCTTATTATGCAACCATTCATTAATGGATTTTTTTAATTTGTGAATTTGGTAATGCCAAAAGAAGGGCCAGCTCCAACGAGTGATCTTGACAAACCTCGCTTGGCCAGATTATCCGCCACTTCATTTCCTCCATGCCCTAGTGGCTAGGAATCCAGACCATTGCTAATTTCTTTTGGATGCCCACCTCATTCAGGGCGCCTACACAGTCTCAAATCAACTTAGAGTCACACTGAGTGTAGACTGATTGTCAGAGAAGATAGCGATGCTTTTACCTACCGCAGTCCGTCTTTCCAGTTCTCAGACACAATGATGAATTGCAGCAACCTCAGCCTGGAACACCGTTATATTTTTACTGAGGCTTACCAAAAGAGCCTTTTTAGGCTTTTTTTGTGTATATTCCAGCTCCGACACGATGTTGTAGTCCGTTTAAGAGCGGTCCATTTACCAGTTCGAGTACGCGTTTATCTGATATTATAACCTAATATTTTGTACCTAGGTTGAATTTTTAAACCATGGCATCACATGGCATCTCCAAAAGGAAGCCTCCCTAATTTCACACAATAGTTTTTGATGTGCGACCATGTTATAACGGATTTATGGCTTAGTGAAAAGCAATTTTCTTAGTTTAACAACCTTTCAACATTTTTTAATGTCTTTTTCAAGTTTTATGTAATAAGAAAATTACCGTTCATTAAGCCATAAATCCACTAACACGTTGTCGCATATTAGAATATATTGGCTAACTAATAAACTAAAGAAATATTTTTTGATTGTAAGCTCCGTGCGATTTACTTATTTGTGCTTGACAATGCATAAGTCTATGTGCTGTAGACTTGGCAGTTCCTTGTATGTAAATATGTAGCAGTGGCAGATTTAGAATTACTTCCATCGCAATGTGCGCACCAGTGTTTGTATGCCACTTAGTTTTTTGGCCGTTCCCCCTCCCCCTGCTGCATCTTTAGTCACCATACT